>JAULCF010837901.1:0-19151 GCA_032361265.1 Devaleraea mollis | reverse complement strand
CGGAACGCTTCTGGCCACCGACCGAGATCCTCACTAAGGATCTACGGTTCGAAGACCAAGTCAAGCGCTCACGCTTCATCACCACGAAAGTGGCCCGCGCCTGGCAGAACATCCTGCCAGGCCGGCACGAGCTCACGCCAGAGACGTGGACACTCTGGCTCCAGTTCTGGCTCGCTGCCGCGGTCTTTGACCTGCTCCTGGACGGCTGCAAGCCCATCTGCAGGCATTCCGGCCATCCAATTGACATCTTCGGCTGGCACCCCCTCAGCAACTTCCCCACTGAATACAGGCGAACAGCGCGCCATAACTCCGGCGCCGGTGCGCTGCAGCGCGAGGGAATCCAGGCCGCCGGCATCCCTTCTCGCCGCGAGGAAAACGGGCTCATGCCGACGCCGCCGATCGCCCGGGCGACATTTACGTCACGACGGCGGCCGCATGCTCGGACGCCGCCTTCTTCTCCGCCGCCTTCGACTTTACTGTGCATTGGGCGATCCCAGACAGTGGTCGGACCAACGCTCTCCTCATTCGCAGCTGCTCCACCCTGGGCGCAGCAGTATGCGATGCGGAAAAATGCAAGCTCTCAGACTTTCTCCGCAGGGAAAAGGAGGTGGCTATTCTTCTCCTCACGGACAAAGGCATCACGTGGACGCGCGATTTCCAGTTCCGGCCATTCGGAATGGTCACCTTTGGCGCCTACGGACCTGAAGCTCGGAAAAATGTAGATCAGATATCCGAGATCAGAGCAAGTCGATTAAACCAATCGCCCGCGTCATTCCACCGCAAGATCCTTCAAGCGGTCAGCATAGCGCACATCACGGCAAGTGCGAAAATTCTCAGTATCCGCAGACCCCGGTCTAGCTCTGTAGTGTTTTTCCCTGCTCTAGGCGTCGTCCCCTCCGGATGCTCGCCTAGATGAGCAGTGCGTCTCTTTCAAAAAAAGAAAAAGAAAAGAAAAGGTTTTTTGGGGGCCAAGTTTTTTAATTTTATAACATAATATTATTAAAATATAGTGTCCAGGACACTATATTAATCCGGACACTATATCGTTTTTTGTTCGTAGTAGTGTCCTGGGCACTATATGACCAGCACTTCAATTAGTGTCCAGGAGGAAGACTTACGTTTTCATTTTTTTTCACGAGTTCTTGATGTGGCAATCTACTTTTGCAGCACGAAGTCTCTTTGACCCCCCCTCTCAGGCTCAGGGCCTCTGCAGAAATTTGCCGTTAAGTTCAAATATTTTCTAACCGGCCGGCCAGTCATGCTCTCCACTGCCCCCTACTCCGTTCGGTTACTATCTCCCGCAATACCGCATTTTCTGCTGCCTTGTCGTAGACGTCACGAGAGCCACAGAGGTGTTGGGCCTTACTTGAAACGTAACTTGCAGGAGTCGTCGCGCCGCCCTTTCCCTGTACGAGCTAGCATCAAGACCCTCTGTCCTGACCGGTGAGCGCGGCCGTGGAACAATTTCCCGTCGGTTAGCGCATGAGCGCGACTCGAAGTCGCGCTCAACTTAACTCCCGTCATCTTCTCGGCTGCCTGATAGGCGCCGAACAGAAAGGGGCAGGCGTCCTAAGAGGAAGGAGATAGTGTGAGAAGAGCTAGGGCGAGAGCGAGAGGGATGGCGCACTCAGGAGGAATAAACAGTGTTGGTGTAGCTGTTCGTTACTCATCTCCTCCTGAGGCCCAAGGGGAGTACGTGATGTCCTCCCCTGAGATTTATTGTGTGGTGGTCGAATGCGCGCTCAGAGCACCATCTATGAGTAAGCTACGAGATCGCCTAAATCTCGGCCATTTTGCGCGATGACGCTGGATGACGGGAAAACGTGCGTGAGCCGATGTTTTATTCTGACGTCACCGTAAGAAAACGGCTGGGCGTTCTATCACGATACCTGTACATCAGTGCCTCCAGCTGGCTAGGCTTAGTGCAGCGCTAGTCTGAAGCAAGCGACACTATAAAGGTAGGGATAGAACTGCCAGTGCTAGTCATAGCACTCAGGGTTCAGTTCTTTTTGCAATTGCATGGTAATGTGCTCAAACAGGTGGGCCCAAGTACTGGGGATTGTAGGTATGTGCTGACCTTTGTGCCGTTCAGCAGCTTTGTTATTGATGGGATCCCTGGTGTTTTATCGGAGGATCATTCCCGCTATTCATGTGGCTATGGTTTGCGGTTTTTATCCTCATTTATGAGGTGTGCAAAGCCGTAAACCTCCCCCCATTTTTGTAAATGATACTTTCGCCAGACAAATTCATAGGGCTCAGCATTTGGTGGCACGCTTTTGTGGTGAAACAAGTGTCCCTCGATATGCATTGCATGATTGGGGTACCTGCTTCGCTGTGAGGAAGTCTGACGGAACAGTTTATTGCTACGATAGTACTAATAGCTAGCACATAAAGTGTTATGTGCGCGAATTGTCTTTCTTCATTGAAAGGGTGTGGACTTGCTTGAGGGAGGCGGTGGTAACGGAATGTTTCTCAGTGAATTTAAAATCTAAAGCGCTGGGCCGGTACGTCCGTGGTGAGGACTTGAAGCTCCTGTCAAGTATCCTTGCCCGGGAAGCCGACCCAACTGACCAACAAGTCAAATATTCGACGGAATGACCGTCGCACCTCTTCCTAAAACTACTCAAATGTAACAGTTTGGCCCAGTGTCCTGCCGGACCACAGGGGCTCATGATCAGCAAATCTATGTTGATTTGAGTCGCCGTTCTTGGGAGCGTAGGTTTTACCGTATGGAAGCAGGCATCCACGAGATTCCTTGCTACCCACGGTGAGCATAGTAGCCCCAGCAGGTGGAATAGCATTCTGAGCTTTGCTAAAGTATTCCCAAGTCGCGTCTTTGTCAAAAGTGTTGGATTCGACGTCCGGGATCGGCACGTAGAGTCGGCGTACTTTTGAAGTAGCGCCACAGCGTGTAGTAAGATCTGGGAATTAATTAAACTCCCCAGGCACGTGGCTAACTACATAGTCGAACTGAGAGAGTATGAGCGCCCAGCGCTGTATCTTAGACACCAAATATGCGGCATATTTGGACGAATTTGCAGCGGATTAAAGATAAAAACGAGGTTGCGGTGATCTGTGTAGATGCTCGTCTCAGCGCAGGCGGTGCAGTAATCTGTCTGCGCCATGGTGCAGAACATGGCGAAAGCCTCCTTTTCACAGATAGACCATCAATACAAGGCGCCGGAAAAGGCGCCGCTCACGAAAGACAGCGCCTCGTGGCGTTTCTCCGCTTGAGGATTTGCCGCATCCTCCTGAGGGCTTTGTGTGAGAACACCGGCCCAGTAATATTTTGAGGTTTCGGTGTTCATGCAAAGTCTCTTGTAGGGGTCCAAGTGGCTCAACGCGACTCGCTCGGCGATGAGCTGCTTGATGTCCTCGAAGAGCTTGTGCACTTCTGAGGCCCAGATGTCAGACCCTAGTTGCGCTTTCTCTAGCGCTTTCTTTTTAGAAGCGTGCTTTTTTGTTAAGGTCAACAGCAGGGTTTGCAACAGACCAACGTTTTTGTTGTAATTCGAGATGTCCTTGCGGATTCAATTCATCGCGCAGATAAATTGTTGGGGATATCCCTCCGTATCGGGCCTCTGCATAGAGAGCAGTTCGTCGATACGACGGGGATCAAGCGTGATTTCATCAGCGGTGATGTTTCTTCCGCGCCACTTTGCCTTTCGTGTGACGAGATTGCATTCACCCGGGCTAAGGATAAAGTTCCAATCTAGGCACAGCGCAAGGAACTCGTCCGTGATAGACATGTGTTGAGAGAAAGTGGTAGCGTGGCGCAGCCAATCGTCAAGTCTTCAAGGATATTCTTAGAAATATACTTGAAGGCTTTCGTGGCGCCCACTTGCAGGTGAATGTCTGAGTTTTTGGCGCCTTGTCGGGAGCAGAGAGGCTCATACAGCGTTGAGAGTTCGCTCCTCTGAAGGTGTGCTTGTGCCTATCCTCAGGATGTATGATTACTTGGAAGTAAGCATGCGTCAAATTCATTTGTGCGGAGAAGTGTGCCTGCTGCACATCTAGGAGCATGGTGTCCATGTTAGACATAGGCCTATCTTCCTTAATAGTAGCATTTTTAATAGGTCTAAGGTCCACCGTCATGCGTAACATGGCCGGTGGGGCCTTAGGGGCGAGAAGGGGTTCCCCCAACCCAGTCGGCGTTGCGAACTGGCTTGGGGAACCCCTTCAAGTACTGCGCACGTATCCGACAAAAACGTTTGTGTATGAGGCGGATATCGCCGATCCCTGATTTGCACAGGATAGGCCCCTTATTTTAGAGGAATGCGGATAGGGTCGATGTGGCACAGAGGTCGACCAGTTAGTTTCGAAGAAAAATCATAACGGTACTCCTTTATAAGGTATTCTACCTGTGCCTCAGCGTTGCTAGGGATCTGCTTTGTGTAAAAAGTGTCAGCCCTATGACTTTTGATTGCATCATAGGCCCTATATCTCATAGTTGAGACTAATGTTTCTTCCTAATAAGGGTCGAATTGCCCTATTGATTGGCATGAGGCGTCGTCTTCTAACGGGTCTGCATCGTCAAGAGGTGCCCGAGGATCCATCTGGATTGGGACGTAATCGCCGGCCCAATTCGCAGAGTTCATCCTCCGTACTCTTGATGCATCGGCAAATTCATCTTGAAGATCGAAGTGTACCTATGTTTTGACTTCATCTTGATGATAGAAGTCAAAACCGTTCAGATCATCGTAGTTTTTGGCAAAATAAGTGCTGATATTAAAACCGACTCTATCTGTGAAAGGTAGACCGAGTATCAGTTCGTCATATTTCTCGTGGAGATGCACCTGGGTGTTTTTGAATTCGGCCGGCCTTTCAGATGTAGTTAGCCTCAAGGTAGAAAGCGTGACTATCTCCGTGGCCGTCTGCGACGACGAGCCTAAAGCTCCCTTCATTGTGAAAGGTGTTACGGCTTCCTTAATTGTATAAGGTGTGTTTGCCTTTGCAAACTCTTTGAGGTGTTTGCGGCTAAGCAGATTCAATTCTGAGCCTGTATCGAGGATACGTCAGGTTTTCTCCGTGAATCTGTTGTTCGGATGAAGTCTGGATTGTATCCGCCTTTTTTGGATAGACGATTTTAGGGCTTGGGCTTTCGTTGTGAAAGCCTTTTGCAATGACTTCGCCTTTGTCGTCTGTGACAAAGGACTTGTGTTTTTTTATACAGTTTTCATCTAGAGTAGATGTGGCGTGGAGACACTTGCGCATTCGAGACACCATCCGAGCGAGGAGTGCGTGGGCCGAAGGCGCGTAAAGAACCGTTGGATCACCGACTTCTTGGATAAAGTCGGCCGAACTTGGCTGTTCGTTCGCTTCGCCGGTGCTCTCTGGCAGAATAGTATCGGGCGTTAGCGTCTCTACTCTACTGCGGGGCGGGTCGGGGGGGGGGGACGGACTGTCAACTTCAGCTAGTAAACCGGTTGCTGCATGGCCTGTGCCTCTTTGGCGGAGGACGGCGCAGCAGCTGGTGCCTCCTTCTGCAAAACCGGCTGCACTGAGGCAGCTCGCGGCTTGAGGGACGGTGAAGCATTCTTGCCAGCGAGGCACGGGTATTCATCGTTCGCGACCTCCGCGCTGTCCAGAATCGTGCGTTTTTGGGCCGCCACGATGTCCTTCTCTTGACTGAGGGTAAGAATTTCCCCTGCCGCGCTCATGTTCGGCATGAGTTCCGCGGCCGCGGGCTGGTGTCGGGAACAGGGAGCTGCGGAAGTGTGGCGTCGCAATCGTGGCGCAGTCGATTGCGTCGTTGCTCTTCCCGGTTTCATCCATGTCGGATGCTGCGTCGCGCAAAAAGTCGCTCCACTTCTCGAAATCGTCCTCTTTTTTTTTTTTTGGCACAGTGGGGGATTTTGTGGGTCGCGGGGATCGGATGCTGCGTGGCGAGCACCTCCTTTCCGGAGGCCTGCACTAAAGCTGGTGCCTTCTTAGGCTGAGCCTCGCTCGTAGCGCGCTTCTTTGCACGGGACTTTGTGTCCGTCATTCTCCTACTCTCGTTGTAGGGTAAGTAGGGTGGGATAGCTTGAGAGCTCGCCTCTGTGCTAGAGGGTGGGTGGACAAAGTCTCTCCTCGATGTCGAGGGTAGTAGCTCCTTTCCGCCCAGCGCCACTGATATCAGTGGCGTGTCGATTAGAATTGATAGGCGCCGAACAGAAAGGGGCAGGCGTCCTGAGAGGGAGGAGAGAGTGTGAGTAGAGATAGGGCGAGAGCGAGAGGAATGGAGCACTCAGGAGGAATAACCAGTGTTGGTGTAGCTGTTCGTTACTCATCTCCTCCTGAGGCCCAAGGGGAGTACGTGATGTCCTCCCCTGAGATTTATTGTGTGGTGGTCGAATGCGCGCTCAGAGCACCATCTATGAGTAAGCTACGAGATCGCCTAAATCTCGGCAATTTTGCTCGATGACGCTGGATGACTGGAAAACGTGCGTGAGCCGATGTTTTATGCTGACGTCACCGTAAGCAAACGGCTGGGCGTGCTATCACGCTACCTGTTCATCATGCCGCAGCTTCGTAGCAGGCGTCCCGCCAGCCTCAGAGTTTCGAAACACTTTTAAATCCCTGTTGTTTTGTACTTCGAAGTAGTATATTTAAAAATATACTACAAAACAAGGATTTTCTCTCGGCCACTAAGCACATATTTTAGACCCTTATTAGGGTCCTGGACACTAATTGCAGATTTGGTCTCATTGAGACGATTAAATTCTTGTCCTAGACACTGTTTGAATGCGGACAATAATGTTTTGCGGACACTAATTGAATCTTCTGGCGTTAGTGAACTTTTAAAAAGTTCAACCTTTTTTAAAAAATTCAAACATTTAAAATCTTTTTTCATTTCCCTTCGAAGTGAGATTCGATCGAATCGATATATTATTATAACATATCAATGTTATCGAATATGCAGATACCTTAAGGTCCCCAGAGCTCACATTACAACAAAGAGCTCATCCCGCCACTCAGAGCTCGACCCTGGAGCTCGAATTTTAACACAAGAGCTTTTGTGTTATAATGTGAGCTCCAGGCACCTAAAAGCGCTCTGCTCAGGCAGAAATTCGTTAACATGGTTGAATAAAGCTGCTGTTTTTTAGCATGGTTGGTTAAGCTCATTTAGCGTCCGATCAAAATGCTATTTTGACTTGCTGTGTTTTTAGAATGATTGTCGGGAAAATCCTAGTTGCTTCTGCGTACACCTAAAAGACTTCCACTAAAGAAAGGGAGATCCAGTCACAAGGCTTATGATAAGCAAAGATACAGATAATAAGTGCCTGAGAACCACCCGTTACCACCATGATTAAAATATCGAGGTATACTGTACTAAGTGTCAGAAGAACCCTAATCGCTTCTGCGTACACCTAGCGCCTCTCCTCATTTTCCTTGTTTTCGAGATCTTTTCGAGTAAACACAGAAACGAGTAGTCCTCTTCTGTCACAGGAGAAGACTAACCCTGTCACAGGAGAAGACTTATCGTTTCTGTGTACACTCGAAAAGATCTCAAAAACATGGAAAATGAGGAGAGGCGCCAACGACAAGTAACGGCACAGATATTCATTTTCCTAATAAATACCCGTTTGCATCCAGATTGGAATCTCAAGTCATTCTGTTCTAAGGGTGGCTTTATAGAAATTATCGATAGTTATCAAGGAAAAGATAGTCTTCACCCTGGATTTATGATCACTTCTCAAACTAAGGGAGCACAAACTCATCTACACGACACACCGACAGTGCACTGGGAGGAATATAAGTTGGAACCTCCAGATAAGACAGAAAGAAACCTCAAAGAGGAATGCCTCCAGAGCAGCAAAGATGGATTCAAGGCAAAACACCTCTAATTATCATAAAAAGACTAGAAAGCGCGTTTAGGGTGATTAGCAGCCTAGCGCTCTATAGTATTTATAGCCGAACCAGACAGCTTATCTGGCTGAGTGAAGCAGCGATAAAGAGCTTTCGTTCATCTTGTTTAGTTTTAAGTTTTAGACTTCGCCATGGGAGCTACCCAAAGTTACTAGCCCAGAGCAATTGAGGCGAAGGAAGCTGATAGTCAAGTAAGACTAACTTACTCATTGGGCTGGTCCATGAGCAGGAGTGCGATAGGCGCGGTGGGTTCTATCGTTGACCTTAAAAGATCAGGCTTTATATATCTACGACATAATATCAATATTACACAGGAGAGGTCGAGGAGTTTTAGACAAGATCAAATTCATTAAGGGTTAGAGAAAGTGCGTCCCAGAAAAAAACTCAGGCTACAGCATATGATTTTTAGAAAACAAAATATGGAAGTTGCTGAGAATTAGAGTGGGAAGAATGAGAAAGAAACAAGAATGTTTAGATCTTCACATAAGAACTAAAACTTAAGATGGTAGAGACAAGTACCTATAGATTGATCAGGAGGTTGATACTACAAATTATCTAGGATATCAAGAATGCTTAAAACACAACAACAATCGACACACAAAGTAGGAAACAAGAAGTGGGAGAGCCTAAGAGTGTGTATTTCAGGAACATTGACGCCAAACCTTCCAAAAAACTGGCGGGGAGAAGGCTAGGTAATCAACCGGAACAGCTTCGCAGCGTTTTTATTTTTTATGCGCTGTATGGGCCTCGGAGGTCAGAAGTCGGCAGCCTAGAGATCAGGTCCAGAACTAGAATGTATTAGCATACGGAAAAACAGAAAACGGTTGGACTATGCTAGTAGGACACTTTAAGGGTAGGCCTTAGCGCGAGATGTGGTACCTCGTGAGTAGCTCAGGACACTAGAGCAGTAGCTTTTTAGCGGAACCAAGATTGAGATAAAGTGCCGGAAGAGTAATTGAAGACAATAAAGGAAGGCACTAGTGCAGACCTGTGGGTTATACAAACTACGAAGAAGCAGCAAAAGTAAGTCTTTTAAGTGATCCATGTTGCGATAATGCAGACGGGAAGCCGAGGCACCGGATGGAGGGCGACCGGCAACTCCCAAGGGGCAAAAAGCACACCAGAACCATCAATCAGTTATTTTTGTTAGGTTGAGGCGACCATGCAAGATCTATCATAGTTTCGCAGCAAATGAGATCAACCACGATCGCGACTAGCATAGTTATAAGAAACATTTCGAGGCGGGCAACGCCGAATTTGATTCTTGAACCAAACAAGAAACAAAACCCAAAACCAGAAGAAACAACCAAACAAATTTAAGCCTTAAACGAAAGATTCCGAGGAAAGAAAGGACGGGTAATATACTCCGCTGATGCTCACCCCTATGCCAGTGGCAAAGGAGCCCGAGAAGTGTAGGAAGAAGCAGTAAATTAAGGAAAATTACGAGTGGCAGAAAAGCAGATTGAAGACGATTTGATTAAGAATAGTCCCGAAAGATTCCAGAGAATTAATTACCCTCATCGGACACACAAGGTTTGTTCAACAATCATCGCCTAATAGAAGGAAATTTCTTCGCCCGCAAAAGATTTCAGCAAAAAAAAAGTGGCCGCGGAGAAGCTGAAGAGATCAGCTGCATGGCCCAGGCAATTTATTTTGCAGATATTGTAGTAAAAGATCAAGAAAATACGAAGGCGAGAAACAATAACGAGAGATGCTTCTACTTAGCTCCGCAAAATAAGAGGTGGTTTACTTGTGCCTCAGAGATCAAAATTCGTCTTCGGAAAGCCCGAGGTCAGAGTTGGAGAGCGTGAGAGCCAAATGCAATTACCAGAAAGAGCATTCTTTTGGCGGGAAGCGACCACGAGAAAAAGTAACTCAAAGTTCTTGCCACTAGAGAATGCAGAATGGCAGAGAGAGAAAGAGCAGAGAGGTAGAGTCAGAGATGTGGTGAGAGAGACTTCCAGCAAATATAGATGCGTCGTGAAGCGATAGAAGGAGCATGGCGAATAATGGGGGCGGACATACAAGAAGGAAGCTCATTTTGAGGTCTCTTTGCAGAGGAAGAAGGCGCCGCCAACAAGTTAATGCAAAACGGAGAGATCCTAAGATACACACCAGCTTGGAGCAGAGGTAGCACAAAAAAAGACCGGAAAAACTTATTCATGCGGCACCAGAAGCTGGAAAGTACGAGCAGAGAAATGTCGGGACTCTTACCCATAAGCGCGCGCTTACCAGGCCCTAAGCAGCCGCAATTGTCTAGGCCTTCCGCAGCCGCCTCACAGCAGAAGCCCTCACGTAAGCGAGAGTCTGAGCTCAACGCCGCATAATGGATCAAAGCAAAAGTCACCCATGAACTTTCGAGCCCGACAATTTATCCGTCCGTCCAAGTGAAGACCAGGCAAACCGGTTCGAAAGGAGAATAAATCAGCCAGATTTTGAGAGAAGGAGTAAAATCAGTGAGAGATATCAGTAAGATCAAAAGATTTTCTTTAGTATAGTCAGATCCTGTAACTGCAACCTGCAACGATCGAAGATCTCCTAATCAAAGAACTCACTAGTCTACAATCGAGAGCCAAAGAGAGATCATATATTGGTCGAGGGAAGAAGCCAAGCGCGAGGAGAAGAGTCAAAATCAGGTTAAGATGAATGACAGCGGTGAATACGATCAGTTGTGCTCTTGTTCATAAGAATGTAAAAAACGACGATCAAGGACCACAAGATTTACCAATAACCTAGAAAAATCCTGATCAAGGTAGCCCAAAGCCCATACGAAGTAGAAGATTAAGGCCTTAAGAAATAATTCTGACTGGAATCAATGCCGAAGGAGACTTCCCGAAAGGATTCGACTCCACCAAGCCACTATATTTGTGTTCCAAAATTGTCCATTTTAGCTAGGTTGATCTCAAATCAGATCATGGCGTAGACATGGAAGGAGACATTATGAGCTTCTGAGAAATTTCTACCACGTTCTGAGACGAACCAATAAACCACGAGGAGTCACCGACTACTTCACAGCAACCAGAACGCGTGTGTTTTTGTCATGATGATTATTTTTGTACTAATATCAGATTACACTCAATTACGCCGAATTAATTTGATCTCGCGTCTAACGGCAACCGCCACTCTGAAATTTGGAGGAGAGGAGAGGGAGTATATATAGAACTTAGTTTCAACAAACCACGGTCTAGAAAAAGCCACCAGACACCAGCCACCAACGCGATCTTTTTTACAAAGCAAGCGAAAAGCTATCAGCAAGCCTCATCCAGGCGAGAAATCTTCAACAAAATCTCACCATCAATCACCAACCGCAAGTATAGTCACTACCAAGCGTTATAGCACTCGCAACCAGACGCCCAGTTGGCACTCGACGAAGCCGCAGCGGCCGCATTAGACCAGGCGGAAGCATAAAGAGCTACCGTTCAGGAAGCCACCACAGCAGCCCAAGAAGCCGTCAGCCTGGAGGTCGCCGGAGACGGGCAGGAGGCCACCACCTCGGCTATAGAGGTCCCTGATTCCTGACGATACCAGATCTTGCCTCTGACGAAGAACATTTGCTGGATGAGATGCCCCTGAAAGTTATGCAGAACCTACGCTCAGCCGGGGCCCCGGGAGAAATACCATTGGAGGCAGTAAAAGTAGATGACCCCGGAAAAGATGAGTGGGTTTATTGAAGGTAGCGATGGCACGGGCCAGTATCAGCCCGTTTATGCGGTAGAAGAAAATTGCGTCCACTGGTTCGACGATGTCCCGGGCCTCGCTTTTTTATCTGTAGGGCCTCCGCATGCTGCCCCAAGCGCAGTTACCGACACGAGCATACGCGTAAGCCAATAGTTCAGAATCGAGAGCCAGAAGGCACTGGCACACGAGCAGGAGTAAGCAGAGGCTAACCAGGATGCAGGAAGCCCTATACACAGGAAGAAAGGAAGAGATAGCGGCGGTGGCAGTACGAAAACTTCCCGTACGGAGCTGATGGAGCCTCTTGATTGTTCACGCCAGCAGCTCGGAGGACTGTCGACTCGCCGACAGTATTGCGCGAGCGGAGCGATAGGTTTTAGAGGCTCCAGAGGATGCTAGAAAGAAAAGGTTCTAGTTATGCGATGGAGGCTACGGGAGACAACCATTTCAAAATGGCGGATACTAGCGTGGTGGATTGGATTGAGCTCTCGGCTCCTGTTCTGGGTGAGAATGTTTTGTTCTTGGTCAAGGAGTCACATCAGCATCGCCAGCGTATATCAGTAAGAGATGAGCAGTTTAGGATCCAAAGCGAGAGAGTTTTTGAGCTTGATCATATGCTAAAGAATTTAACAAATGAGATAAATGTAGCTCACGACCATGAGGATTTAGAAGTCAAGGCTGTCTAAGCAGCGATAGAGACTTTGGCTGGTGAACGCATGCGAAATAACAACCAAGCCTTGGTGATGGACGAAGAGATGGCAAAGGCCCTAAAGGGTAGACGGAAGGTGAGACAGGAGTTCGTAGTCCAGAAGGCTGTCATAAATAAGATCACCAGAGACCGCGTGGCTAATATTCAGGCTCGCAAACTAGCAGAGGCGCAGAGCAAACGTCTCAAAGGGATAGGCATAGACTATGAAGATCGTATGCAGGAGAAAGCTGTGAGACAAGCCGAGCTGATGGCAACCCACCAGAGTCTACAAGAAGACATGGCCATGACAAAGGCGGAACTGATCGGGGCGCACAAGATCGTAGTAGAAGCAGAAAGAGAAGTGAGAGTTTCTAACGAGCGTCTGGAAGCTCAGCGTCCGGCCAACCCCTTTCATCAAAAACTTCCCCCTCTACCGAACGGCCTAGCAGTCAGAGAAAAGGATAAGGATATGGAGAACAGAGTCATCCCGACAGAGAAGGAGAATGATGTGCTCCAGGTCAGGTTGTCCGAAGATACAGAGCTGAGGGCAAGTATGATGAAAACGCTCACCGATTGTGTTGCCCTGATTAGATCCGCAGGAAAAAAACGTACAACGGGAATTGTTACTAAGAATCCAGGCGCACATCTTGCAATCACTAGATCATGACTCTCACTCAAGATCAAATTCTCCGACCCTCAAGTCACACAAGACTCTCCACCAGGTAGTTAAAAGCCGGCGTTTATTTGATCAGGAGATCTGGACATATCGCGGCCCGTATGCTACGACCAGAGCCAATCCAGAAGAAAGAATCATTCCTTCAGCTCCAACACCACAGATGGACAACTGAACTGAGGTAAACTGCGGCTCTAGAGGTCAAGGGTCATCCCGAGGAGATTCCGCCCTTGAATGACAACAGGAAGAACATACGGGTTCGAGATACGAGGCCCTTACGAACGTACAAAAATATTGCCCGAGGGAAGCGGACAGTCAACCAGCATCCAGCCAGAAACAGAGAGAGGGACTCGCAACACGGCCATACAACAACACATGGCAGACAGAAATTGGGCGCAGACGTCGTGGTGTCTGCTTACTCCCCTCGCAGACCAGATATGCCCAGCCTGATGAACTGGTCAACCACCGCATCGGGTGCTGGCGCTGCCACAACCCAGGAAATTCCCAGAACGGCCAGAGCCACGGCAGATGCCAGGGATGCTCCTGCCTCCTCTGCGAGCCGTCTGTCCCTGGAGCTCTGCAGGGGTTTCCAAAACCCGTCGGAAACAGGCAAGCAGCGTCACCATCCCATATATATCCACCCACCACGGCCTACGTCGCTTCCACACCAGCTGTTTCCAGCCTCTTTCAACAAGCATTCGAGCAAGCCGGCGCCGTCGAAATGCAAGCCAAGGAGGCGGCCTCTCAAAGTATGCCCGTACAGGAAGCTCCTAAGTTAAGAGGTGTAAGCTATTCTATCTCGAATGCCGTTAGATCGCTACAGATCTCGGGCCACGGGGATAAAACTTTCATAGCTGCCGTGGAGCTTTTAATAATGTTACGGCACAATGGAAAGTCACAGAAGACCTAAGAAAGTTATGCATGTCATACTGCTTTACAGAAGACGCTTCAATAATTTTTGAGGAGATTGAAAACGCCTTCCCCTCAGCTTCTAGAAATACATGGTGAGAGAAAATGCAGCAAAGAGTCTCTAATGAAGCCCAAACGCAATCGGCCCGCCAGGAGTTTATGAATATTAAGAAATTACCTCATGAAACAATGAGAGCTTTCGCCGATCGTGGGTGGCGACTGGCTTGTTGCTTGCCTGAACAACCGACTGAAGTCTAAGTTAAGCCGCTGATCATCGAGGGACTGCCACCTAAGCTCAAAACGGAAGCTCTATTAGCTCAGTCTTTACCTTTCGATAACATGATATCGACTATTGAGCAAAGTTTTGCAAACGAGCAGTCCAAACCTCAGCTCAGGCCACCTCGTTCGAGAGAGCCTTTGTAGATAGTAGACGAGAATGCATCGGAGGAATTATCAGTGCTTCATGAAAAAAACAGCGCCAAATTTACGATGAAAGTAAAGAACATAAGATATGGACTAAGCAGCGAGTAGGTACTTTAGAGAGCCCGATGGGACCAAGAGATGATATACTACCTTTCGGGTTTTCCGGCTCCAAACCTTGTGTCCACTGTAAGTTTATCGGTCACCTAGCCAGATGTCGGGGGATAGCTTGTGAGAGAAGCCGCCAGTCAAACAGCGCCGCCCCTCCTCAAATCGAATGCAGCCATAAAGCCGCCCGCGTCCAAAAAAGCTTTTGAGGGGTGGCCCACCCCGGCAAAAAAAGGAGCCACCCGACCCGAAAATTGAGAGGGCGCCCACCTTCGCCGAAACAAGACTTCCACGTCCCATGGACATCCAGAAAGCCGCTGCGGGCGCAATGGTCAGTACAGACAACATAGGCCGAAAAAAGTGAAACCAAAATCCTCACAAGACGGTTGACGCCTCATAAAGACGCGTCTTTGGCGCGCCAATTAAATCGTCATCTACTCCTCTTAAGAAGGTTAAAATAACTACATCAGAACGTTTACAATCAGACATAGTTAATATCCTAGCAATTAAAAGCCGCCTTAGGCCTGAACCTCAAGCTCAAGCTATATCATCCAACATCAACGAGCCTTGTCTCAATATACTGACCACCACTGCGAGATATTTCAGGACAAGGGTAGCCTCTTAGATCCAAAACTACCTGGATGGTGCGAGCACTCAGAAAAAGAAGAAAGAGGTGCAAACCATGAGGAGTACGGAGACTTTGATGAAGACGCAGTCTCTGCCGCACCTACCGAGCACCTAAGATGTACTTGCGAAATTTATTTCGGTACCACCAAGCAACTAGCTATTATAGACTCAAGAGCATGGTTGCCCTGGATGTCTCATAGGCTTTATATAAAATATGGTCAAGGTAATATAAAACCCTACACTGGCGCCAACGGTGCTGATGGTCGCTCACTTCAGTGAGCGTCAATTGACGGAATCGGTGAGGGGCTGACACGATTCGTGCTGTGGGGCCGCTATTTTCTAACGCGAGTGAAGGTATTACAGCATTTACCTTCAGGGGTTATTCTGGGAAGAAAATTCTTGATAGCAGTGCAGTTAAATTTAAATCACTCAACGGGCCTCGGCAGTTTCAGGAGGAGAATCGACGGAAAATTAAGCAATTTTCAGGAAAAATCTTGACCCCTGCTGAAGATCTTCTGCAAATAATGGATAGTAACGGCAGCCGTTACGAAACTACGGATCAACAGCCAGATCAAGACCTCATCATAACTGAGATCAAAGGTAAGATTTTCCCAGCAATCCAAAGCCCAGATGTGCGACTGCCTTCCTTCTTGAATATTCCGGGAATTTTCGCGGCGTGGGGCTGATCGCAGACGAAGAGTTTAAGGTCAACCTAAAGCCAGATACAGATACAATGAGGCTAAGCCAGAAAAGACAACGTAAATCCCCCAGAGAAGACATAAATAGATTATGCTGTTCGCCAGTCTTCTTGAGAAGGGTTTGGACTTGCTTGAGTGCGGCGGTGGTCACGGAATCCTTCTCTGTGGAATTAAAAACATCTAGGAGCCGGACCGGTACGTCCGCAGCGAGGACTTTGAGCTCTTCCAATGTCTCCTTACCCTGGAATCCGACCCAGCTTACCAACACTTCAAATTTCGACGGGTTGAACGTCGCACTTCCTTAAACTCCTTTGCTAGGTAGAGGGTTTTTTGTCGGTAGGTGAGGTGCTCTTTGAGCTCCTCAGTGACATACAGTGTGGCTGTTATAGAACTTCAGGCGCGACACATGAATGTCCTTGACCTTGCAGTCTACTAGGTTTTGAATTTTAGAAAGAAGAGGCGTAGTGAAACCTAGCACTCTCGCTGGCCCAGTACATGTGACTGTGAGCTTATTCACCTTTTGGGGTTGAGTGCACCCAATAAGGACGAAATAATCGATATCTAAATTAATGGCGGTGATATTTGTCGCCTTATTGTGCCACTAAATCTCTGCAGCTCTCTTTGCTTGAGAGGCTGCAGATACACGCCGGTGCATCTCATGGATGGCATTGTGGATTTTCTCAAATTCGATCAATTGTACAGCCTTGGCGAGAGACAGAGTTTTGAGCTCTGTACTCGCCATGTCGACTAGGAACAGTTCCTCCAATGGGTTCATCGGCGGCAGCATTGTGAATTCTGTGAACGGGTCGAGCTCCTTGCCAATATTGAAGGTCTTGGAGTTGTTCAAAAAACTTTGGATAGTGTTAGTAAACTTTGGCCAGACCTTTGGCCCAGGATTGCTTTCGGATAGCAGCGCCCGACAGGCGCGGATAGTCTTGCGGCACACCACTTCCACCGTCCCATTTCTTTGAGCATGATAGGCTGAGGTGAACTGGTGCCTTGTGCGGAGTTCAGCCGGGAGCTTTGCCATAACTTCGTTTTTGAAGTGGCTGCCTTGGTCTGAGAACCATGTCTTAGGGGCTCCGAAGTTGGTGATCCAATCTTTCAGAGCTGCCACCGCACTGTCCGTGGCACAGTTTCGGGTTTTGACCAGACAAACAAAACTACTGAAGTCATTTTGAAGGATAAGGATGTACTTCCAGTTTTGTTCGCCCTCTGGAATGTAGGGGTAGTCTAAATGCAGGATTGCGTTAGGCTTGCTCGCGTGCAGCGTGTGAACTTTCTCGCGAGTTATTCGAATTTATCCTTCGGTCGATTGGCAGTGCAAGCATTTGTTGGCAAATTTCTTGATTCATCGGCGATGCCTGTCCACGTGAATTTATCCTTCACGTGGTTGGAGGTGACAGCCTGGGCTCTGTGTCCTGACGGGCCACAGTGGCTCATGATCAGCAAATCAATTTTTATTTGTGTCGCCGTTTTGGTTATGTAGATCTTGCCATCTCAAATCAAGCATCCATGGGATGTCTTTATTTCGACGGTGAGCAAGGTTGCCTCGGCTGGTAACATAGCTTTTTGGGATTCTTTGATATTGTCTAAGATCGCGTCTTTGTAAAACGTCAGGGAGTCAACTTCCGGTATCGGTACGTAGAGTCTGCGCTCTTTAGAAGTAGAACCCAAGCGTGTAATAAGATCTGGAAAGTAGTTGAGCTCCACAGGCACATGGCTCAATACATACTCGACCTGAGAGAGTATGAGTGCCCAGCGCTGAATCTTAGACACTAATGCAAGCATATTTGATGACTCTTAAAAGGGTCGAAGAAAAAGATGAGGTTGCGGTGATCTGTGTAGATGCTTGTTTCTGCGCAACGGGTGTAAAAGTCCGTTTGCGCCAAGAAATAGACCATGGCGAAAGCTTCCTTCTCAGAGATAGACCACCTTGAAATTGTGCCGGTGAAGGCGCCACCGACAAAGGATAGTGGTTCGTGGCGTTGCTCTGCTTGAAGCTTAGCCGCATCCTCCTGTGGAATTTGTGTGAGAACACCGGCCCAGTAATGTTCTGAGGCGTCGGTGTTCATGCACAACATCTTTGCAGGATCCAAATGGCTGAGAGTGACTCGCTCAGAGATGAGCTGCTTTAGATCCTCAAAGAGCTTGTAAATTTCTGGGGTCCAGATTTTAGGCACCAGCGTCACCTACTCCAGCGCATTTTTCTTAGAACCGTGCCTTTTTTGTTAAGATTAACAGTAGAGCTTGTAACGGGCCAACGCTCTGGTTGTACTCCGGGATACCCTTGCGCATCCAATTTATCGCGCAGATAAATTGTTGGAAGTCTCCAGACGTCTCGGTCCTTTGCATGGAGAGTAATACGTCGATACGGCGCGGATCAAGCGTGATACCTGCCGCCGTAACGATTCAGCCACACCACCTAGCTTTTTGTGTTAAGAGAGAGCACTTACCCGGGCTAAGGGTGAAGTTTGATCTGCACCGTCTAGAGCAGAGAAAAGGTGAGAGGTCGACTGTGTACCTCACCCAAGCAGCACTGTGGCTGTAGCGCTGTGGCTGTGGGGTTACCGACGGTAGCTCTGAGGCTAAGAGCTGTGGCTGCAGTGGTGGCGCGGTCTCGCTGTGGAGAGTAGGTAGCGTAGTGAGAGAGAGAGAGGGCGTGAGCGTGGCGAAGGAAAGGAGGGAGTGTCACACCGAGGAAGGGGAGCAGTGTTGCGTACCCTCGGTGGCCAGGGCGGCGTATGCCGCCCTGTGTTTTACTACGTGGAGTGTAAATCTTCGTTGTATGATACACCCGCTTAATTGCGGCGGTGTATGATATACGTACTAAAAGTTGTAACCGTTCTCCTGGCCGTGATGTGATTACGTCACCCCCACGTGAGTTGACGTGGGTACACGTGTCCCATACATCAGTGCCTCAGCTGACGGTTAGCTTAACCTTGTGGAGCTATAGTCCGCGCCTTTGTTTGGGACATCTTGTTGACTTCTATCACTGTGTATATGTGTTCGGGTCGTTAAGGCAAGTCTTAACTGTCAGGGTTATATATCCTCTCCGTGTTGGTAGTTGTTGCCAGTGGCACCAGTGCAGGCGCCACGCTAAGGTTGGTGGTTAGCCTCGACATTGTAGATCTTTGGGCACGTCGACGGCCCAAGACAAAAACAATGGCCATGTTTTTGTCGACGGGATATTCCTGGTCGGATGAGACGGGTAATTAATCCGCTCGCCTGTTAGTGATAGTTGTGCCGTGGCAAACCCTCGATCGAGTTGATCAAGGATACTTTATGACTTGGGCCTCCTAATGGGGCGTTACCACCGCGCCATTGGGAGGTAATCCAAGTGGAGAGGCGCATGTCGCAGCCACTTTCTTACCAAACGAGACATTGTGTGTCTTTGTAAAACCCTATGGTAAAACTTCGCATAGGTTGCGCCGTTGGCAATTGTAGGTCGCTCTTGTTGAGACTTTGGTTTGGCCTTCGCGTAGGTCAGCTCTGTGAGATT
>JAULCF010836790.1:0-19172 GCA_032361265.1 Devaleraea mollis | reverse complement strand
GTCGATCGTCTCACGCACTTCACGATCAACGATCAGCGCTCGAGCATCGACATCTCCGAGGCCGAGATCTTCGCCTGTCGCGAGCTCCTACCCACTCCCGATGTGCGAGAGCGGGCCGAGGCACTGATTGCCTCCGAGCCGTGGGGCCGTGAACAGTGGCAGCGACTCGCCGATGGCGAGCTCTTCGACGGCATGGAGTCGTGGCTCTCGTGGCTCACTGATGACGAACTGGTGCTGACGGACCTGCTGCCAGCTGATGCCCTCGTGGTGCTCGTGGAGCCTCGCCGTATGCGGGATCGAGGCGCCGACCTCCTCGCTGAAGAGGCCGACCTCGCCACCACCTTGGCCCGGACATGGGGCGCGGTTGCCGACGACACAGCGATAGGCGACGACGACCTTCCCCGCCTGCACCTGCCATTCGATCGCCTGTTGGCCAAGACCACCGCACCCGCTGTGTCGGTCATGGCTGTCCCGGACGGACCCGATGTGTCGGTGCTCGCTGCGTCGGGCTGGCCCGCTCCGGGCGAAGCACTGGCCCAACACATCCAGCAACTGCTGAATGATGGTGCTCGCGTCATCATCACCGCTGACGGCATCGGCTCGGCCAAACGAGTCGCTGACCTCTTGGCTGAGTGGGGCATCCATCCCGAACAGCACGGCACTGCGCACCCCGAGGTGTTTGCCCCCGGTGCTCACCTGGTGGTTGCCACCGTCGAGCGCGGGTTCGTCCTCGCCAGTTGCGGCGTTGCAGTCCTGCCCGAGTCCGAACTGACTGGGCGGCGCCGTTCGCATCGCAAGGCTCGTCCCCGCAAGCGTCAGAGCGAGAGCTTCTTCGACGACCTCAACGTGGGCGACTACGTCGTGCACCATCAGCACGGCGTCGGCAAGTTCGGCGGCATGGTCAAGCGTTCGATCGGCGGCCACGAACGTGACTACTTGCAGCTCGAGTACCGCGGCCAAGACAAGCTCTATTTGCCGTCGGATCAGATCGATCTGATTCGTCGCTACACCGGCGGCGAGTCGCCCTCTCTGCACCGTCTCGGCGGCTCCGACTTCGCCAAGGCAAAGTCCAAGGTCAAGTCAGCGGTCGAAGAGGTCGCTCAAGAGCTGGTGGTGCTCTACCAGAAGCGCATGGCCACCGAGGGCCACGCATTCGGTGAGGACACCCCGTGGCAGGCTGAACTCACCACGGCCTTCCCCTACGAATACACCCCTGACCAGGCCACCACGATCGCCGACGTGAAGGGCGACATGGAAGCCACGATCCCGATGGATCGGCTGGTGGTCGGTGACGTTGGTTTCGGTAAGACCGAGATTGCTGTGCACGCAGCGTTCAAAGCCGTGCAAGGGGGCAAGCAAGTGGCCGTGCTCGTCCCGACCACGCTGCTGGCCCAACAACACTTCCAGACCTTCAACGAGCGCTACTCGCCCTACCCGATCCGGGTCGAGGTGCTCAGCCGATTCCTCACGACCAAGCAGGTCAAGACGGTCGTCGCAGCGTGTGAGGCGGGCGAGGTCGACGTATTGATCGGCACGCATCGCATCCTCTCTGACGACGTGAAGTTCCCGAAGTTGGGCCTCCTCGTGATCGACGAAGAGCAACGCTTCGGTGTTTCCCACAAGGAGAAGATCAAGCAGTTCAAGGCCGAAGTCGATGTGTTGACGCTGTCGGCCACGCCGATTCCTCGCACCCTCGAGATGAGTCTCACCGGCATTCGTGATCTGTCGCTGCTGAACACGCCGCCCGCTGACCGTCAGCCGATTCTCACCTACGTCGGTGAGTTCGACGACCGGGCGGTGGCGGAGGCCATTCGTCGTGAGCTGCTGCGGGAAGGCCAGGTCTTCTACGTGCACAACCGGGTGCAGAGCATCGACAAGGTGGCGAACGACATTCGCACGCTCGTTCCCGAGGCTCGGGTGGCGGTTGCTCACGGACAGATGGACGAGGGCTCGCTCGAGAAGGTCGTGCTCGACTTCTGGGAGGGCGAGTTCGATGTGCTCGTCTGCACCACGATCATCGAGTCGGGCATCGACATGCCGACGGTCAACACGCTCGTGGTCGATCGGGCCGAGTTGCTCGGCCTCGGCCAGCTCCATCAGCTTCGTGGCCGCGTCGGTCGATCGGGCTCTCGCGCCTACGCATACCTGTTCACCCGACCAGACGCTTCGTTGTCCGAGGAGGCCTATGAGCGGCTGAAGACCATCGGTGAAGCGACAGATCTCGGCTCTGGTTTCAAGATCGCCATGCGCGACCTCGAACTGCGAGGCGCCGGCAACTTGTTGGGTGTCGGACAATCGGGCCACATCGCCTCGGTGGGATACGACCTCTACTGCCAGATGGTCACCGACGCTGTTGCGGAGCTCAACGGCGTCGTTGCCGAAGAACCGGTCGAGATCACCATCGATCTGCCCGAGACTGCCAACCTCCCCGAGGAGTACGTTCCGTCAGAGGCAGCCCGGCTCGAGGCATACCGTCGCTTGGCCGCGGTCACCTCCGACGCCGAGGTCGAAGAGATCAAGGCCGATTGGCGAGATCGCTACGGCCCCATCCCTGAAACCGCTGATCGTCTGCTCGATGCAGCATTGCTGCGATCCGACTGTCACCGCATCGGCATCCGAGACGTGGTCACGATCAAGGGCCCGGGTATGGGCGGTCCGGCGTGGATCGTCAAGCTCGGTCCTGTCACGCTCAAGGTCAGCCAAGAAATGCGTCTCGAGCGCTTGTTCCCCGACAGCATCATCAAACCCAACGAGTACGGGCCCGACGGCGGTCAGGTGCAGCTCGGGCTGAAGAAGAAGCGTGAGATCGCGAACACGATCCGCATGTTCCTCCACGAGTTGTGGCCGCCAGAGAAGGTCGACAAGGCAACGCCCCCGCGGGCTCCCGAGGGTGCCATCTCGAGCTCGGGCAAGAAGTTCAGTTCGGCTCGTCGTCGATGACGATGACGGTCGGCATCCGGTTGCGGAGAAACAGATAGAGGCGAGTCCACGCATAGCCAGTCAGGCCACCGGTGAGGCCACCGCGTAGAGCGATCGCTGCGGTCAGCGCCCCGTCGTTGAACGACTGCAGAACGGCGGCTCCACCGATCGCGCCAACGCACACAGCGAACGTCACCCACGCCGGGGTCATCGCTCGGTCGCCGATCGAGGCGCCGAGCGTCATGCCCAGGAGGATGCTCGGGAGGCCAGCGACCACCACGCCGAACAGCAGCACCAGCGGTAGGCCCAGAAGCAATCCTCCGTCGATGCTGGCGTCGACACCGAGCACGTCGCCGCCGAACGGAGCAATGACCAACAGCAGGGCATACACGGGACCGCTGACGGCGCTGGCGAGAAAGCCAGACATGGCGCCGGTGTTGACCCGTCCGAAGTTCATCGGCTGATCGTAGTGGTCCCGCTCCCGCGCACTGAAGTAGGTTCGCCGCCATGACTGATACTCGTGTGACATTGGAAGGCGCTCCGCTGGATTGGGGCGGCATCGTTGCTGATCTCAACGAGCTGTTGCGGCTGCGGACCACGCCGATTGGCATGAAGATGTTCGAGACCAAGGCCGAGATGGAGGCTGTGACCAAGATCCGTCGGCCTCGCAGCATCCACACCACTGACCAGATCGTCGGCATGGCGGCTCGCCTCAATTGGACGGTCGGCATCACCAACGATGACTTGGTCGGAGCGCAATGCGGAGCCGTCATCGGACTGCACCCCCAAGACGAGAAGTGGCTGTCCGGCAAACACATGACCGGTGTGTGGTTCGAGACCATCGAGGACGCATCAGCTCATCAGAACGCGATGCACACGGTCCCGTTCGGAACCTACGAAGCCATGGCCGTGTCGCCACTGGCTACTGGCCGACTCGATCCGCCCGACATCGCCATGATCTATGCCACGCCTGCGCAGATGATCTTGCTGATCAACGGATTGCAGTGGGCGGGCTACAAGAACATGGAGTGGAGTTGCGTCGGCGAGTCGGCCTGCGCTGATTCCTGGGGCCGAGCGCTGACCCTTCGCGAGCCGAGCGTGTCGATTCCTTGTTACGCCGAGCGGCGCTACGGCGGTGTGCAGGACGACGAACTGCTGATGGCCACGCCGCCGGAGTTCCTGCCAAAAGCCATCGAAGGTCTACGGGCGCTGGCGAGCAACGGACTGCGCTATCCCATTCCGAGCTACGGCATCCAGAGCGATGCCAAAGCAGGACTCGGTGCCTCCTACGACTGATCCAGTCGTGGATCAGTTGATCTCGGACATCGAGCCGCGGCTCGGTGATGGGCCGGTGCTGGTTGGTCTCGACGGTCGGAGTGGTGCCGGTAAATCGACGCTTGCTGCTGCCCTGACCGCTGCGCTGCCGTCAATCGCGGTGATCAAAGGCGACGAGTTCTACGCCGGCGGGCGCCAAGAGGAGTGGGACGATCGGTCGGCAGTCGAGAAGGCAACGTTGGTGATCGACTGGCAACGGCAACTCGAGGTGCTGACCACGCTCGGGCGCGGCGAGAGTGCCCGCTGGTACTGCTACGACTGGGAAGCGTTCGACGGCCGCCTGGTCGACGACGCAACCATCACACCAGCAGCCGACGTGATCGTGCTCGAAGGGGCGTACAGCTGTCGCCCGGAACTTGCCGCGCATCTCGACCTCACCGTGCTGCTGCGCATGGACAACAACACTCGCCTCGAGCGGCTGCTCGAACGAGATGGTGTCGCCTACCGAGATGACTGGCTCGCTCGGTGGACCGAGGCCGAAGACCACTATTTCTCACTGGTGCGTCCACCGGAATCGTTCGATCTGGTGCTTGACGTATGACGGTGGCCCATCACGACTGGTTCATCGATCCCGCTCAGTACCAACGACACGAACAGCGGCGCGGCCGGCGCCACGCGTTCGAAACGCTGAGCCCCGCCAAGACAGCATTGGTTGTGATCGACATGGTGCCGTTCTTTGTCGAATCAAGCGCCTATGCGCGAGGGATCGTGCCCAACGTGAATCTGTTGGCTTCGACGCTTCGAAACGCTGGGGGAGTGGTGGCTTGGGTCGTGCCCGGACCGGTCGAGCCACCGCCGGCGCGGGTCGAGTTCTTCGGTCCGGAGGTAGCCGAGACGTACCGCCGATCAGGAGGCGAAGGCCCAATCCGGGGCCGGCTGGCGTTGCCTCTCGATCTCACTGATGAAGACGTCTATGTCGAGAAGTCGACGTCGAGCGCGTTCTTTCCCGGAGCTTCGATGCTCAATGACGAACTGACTGATCGAGGCGTCGAGACCGTGTTGATCGCAGGAACCGTGGCCAACGTGTGCGTCGAGTCGTCGGCTCGAGACGCCAGCACGCTTGGCTACCGCACCGTGGTCGTGGCCGACGCGGTGTCAGCCATGAGCGACGCAGATCTGAATGCCACGCTGCACACGATGTACCGCTCGTTCGGCGATGTGCGCGCCACGGTGGAGCTGGTTGACCTGATCGGTTCGCCGGCGCTGCATTGCTGATTTGATCTACGATTTCCCATGGCCCACTCCGAATACAACGGTCAGAATCTCTTCGACCGAGAGGCGACTGCCCGATACGCCAAGACGTCAAAGAAGCCGATTGGTCAGTTCCTCGATCTCGAACCAATTCCGCGTTCGTGGGAGCTGGAGGCGGTGTTCGTCGAGACGCGCCGGTCGATGTTCGGCCCCAATCAAATGCATGTCACCGTCGATGGCGATGCACTGAAGCTGGTGCGTCGATCGTTGTCGATCGGGCCGTGGTTGGTCGTGTTCGCTGTGCTCGTTGCGTACACCAAAATGATGCTTGGCCGGATCGACGAGACCGGTGAGTGGCTTGTTCTGCCAGGCCTCGGGGGCATTCTGATCTTTTGCTACGTCCTCGTGGCCTATCACCCCTTCAACGATGTCATGTTCCACATCGACGAGCGACAGGTCACGATGCGTAAGCGCAGGGGGAGCGAGCTTCGGCGCCCGTCTGCACAGATTCAGAGGTGTGAGTATTCCTGGACCCACCACCCGGGCTTCGAAGGCGGACCCACCCAGTTCCTCGTCGTCGTGTTCGAGGGAGGCGAGCGCTTCGAAGCGGCGAGCAATACCGAGGTCCTCAATGCTGTTCGTTGGTTCTGCCCGGACGTGCCGTTACTGGAGGTTCCCCCGGTCGTGCAGAAGGCATCGAAGCGCCCACTTCGGTCGCCCGTCGAGAGCGCCGAGCGGCTGTGGCGGCGCTACCAAGCATCGCTGGAGAGCGACGTCAGTTCGTCGACGTGAGTGACTCGCCGAGATCCCAGACACTGGGGTTTCGGTTGTCGAGGACGGACGTGAAGCGATCGGCCAGGGCCGACACCATCGTCATGTCGGTGAACACCCAGAAGGCGTCGCTGGTCACGGCACCGTGGATGAGTTCGGCGACCTGATCGGGCGCCATGCCCATGTCGATCTGTTCCTTGATGAACGCACGCCGTGCATCGAGTTCTGGATCGGCTTCAGCGTCTACCAATGCGTTGGGAGCTGCGTACTCGGGCCGGTTACGAGCGGACTCGACGATGTTGGTGCGGACCCAGCCGGGGCAGACGCAGGTGACGCCGACGCCGGTGCCTTGCAGCTGGTGATACAGGCCCTCGGTGATACCGACCACGGCCCACTTCGACGCTGCATACGGGCCATGTCCGGGGAACTGGCCTGCCATCGACGCGGTGTTGATGATGTGGCCTTCGCCTTGGTCGACCAGTTGCTCGAGGAAGACCTTGTGGCCGTGCACGACGCCCATCAGGTTGACGTCGAGGACCCACTTCCAGTTCGCCAGGTCGATGTCGAGCGAGCCGCCACCGTCGTTGTTGCCACCCACACCGGCATTGTTGCTCACGATGTGAACCGAGCCGTAGGTCTCGTTGGCCTTGGCGCCAAGCGCCTCCATGGAGGCGATGTCGCTGACGTCGGTGACGACTCCGATGACATCGGCGCCGCTCGATTGAAGACCGCTGACCGCAGCGTCGAGCGCCGGCGCCTCGACGTCGGCCAGGACCAGCTTCATGCCGGCGGTTGCGAAGCGCTCGGCCATGGCAAGGCCGATGCCGCTGGCCCCGCCGGTGATGACTGCTGTCTTGCCTGTGAGATCGTGCATGAAGTGTTCCTGTTCGGACGTGGAGTGGGTGTGCTGTGGTCAGACGATGCGTGGACTAGACGCTGAGGCCGACGAGCTTGGTGTCGAGGTATTCATCGAGGCCGACGTGGCCGCCTTCGCGACCGACACCAGACTCTTTCACACCGCCGAAGGGTGCAGCGGCGGCGG
Source organism: Devaleraea mollis (assembly GCA_032361265.1). Lineage (NCBI taxonomy): Eukaryota > Rhodophyta > Florideophyceae > Palmariales > Palmariaceae > Devaleraea > Devaleraea mollis. The sequence goes on along the minus strand of JAULCF010836790.1, from coordinate 11,914 downwards.
TGGGATTGATGTCGTTCACGCCGATGATGCCGAACCGAAGTCCTTCGGCGATACGCCAAGCTCGGCTGATGTCCCGGGTGTACACGTAGGCGGCGAGCCCGTATGCGGTGTCGTTGGCCTTGGCCAAGATGTCGGCCTCGTCGTCGAAGATGATGACGGGAGCGACGGGGCCGAACGTCTCTTCGGAATGGATGATCATGTCTTCGGTGACGTCGCCGAGCACGGTCGGTGCGTAGAAGAAGCCCTGGTCGAGGCCATCTGCGGTGAGGCGTTCGCCTCCGGTCAACACGGTGGCTCCCTTGTCGATGGCGTCGCGTACCTGCCGATCGACCTTGTCGACGCTCGGCTGATCGACGAGCGGGCCGATCGAGACACCGTCAGTGGTGCCGATGCCGGCCTTCATCTTGTTCACGCGTTCGGTCAGCGTGGCAAGGAAAGGCTCAGCAATGCTGCGCTGGACGTAGATGCGGTTCGGACTGATGCAGGCCTGGCCGGTGTTCAAGAACTTCACCAGTGAGGCTCCCTTCGCTGCGTGCACGGGATCGGCATCGTCGAACACGATGAACGGAGCGTGACCGCCGAGCTCCATCGAGACCCGCTTCATCGCCGTTGCGGCTCGCGAACCCAGCTGCTTGCCGACCTCGGTCGAACCGGTGAACGTCAGCTTGCGGACGCGTGGGTCCTCGAGCCAAGCGTCGCCGACGGGAACGGGGTTCGCGGCATTGACCATGTTGACCACTCCAGCGGGAACGCCAGCGTCGTGGAAGATCTGGAACATGGCGACTGCGCACAGCGGGGTCTGCTCCGCTGGCTTCAAGACCATCGTGCACCCGGCGGCGAGCGCTGGACCGACCTTCCGAGTGAGCATCGAGATCGGGTAGTTCCATGGTGTGATGGCGGCGCAGACCCCCACAGGTTGGCGCATCACGATGAAACGTTGGTCCGAACGTGGGGCGGGAATGGTCTCGCCATAGACCCGCTTGGCCTCTTCGGCGTACCAGAGCAAGAAGTCGGCGGCGTACTTGACCTCGTTGCGGGCGGCCTTGATGGGCTTGCCCTGCTCGTTGGTCATCAGCTGCGCAAGGTCTTCCTTGCGGTCGGTCATCAGCTGCCAAGCGGCGTAGAGGATCTCGGATCGCTCGTAGGCAGTACGGGCGGCCCAAGGACCGAACGCAGCATCAGCAGCATCCACAGCGGCAACAGCCTCCGCGGTGCCCCCGTCGGCAACGGATCCAATGACTTCGCCGGTTGCCGGATTGGTGACCTCGAATGTCGAGGTCGGTGACTGCCATTCGCCGTTGATGTAGTGCATGCCAGGAGGCTAGATGGCGTTGACCCGCCGCGACAGCTGGCCGGTACCGCTTGCTCCGCCGCCAGTGGTTTGTTAGACCAGGCACGTCGGCGGGGGACGCCGGCAGGGGATCACAAGCGTGCACATGACCGATTGCTTCAACGCGCCCAGCTCCGCTTCTCGATGAAGCGGCTCCTGGCTCAGAAACTCGCCGAGTTGGTCTTCGTGCTGATCGTGGTGTCGTTCCTCAGCTTCATGCTGCTGTCGCTGGTGCCGGGCAATCCCGAGCTTCAGATTCTCGGAGAGAACGCGACACCCGAGTCGCTCGCTGAGTTGCGGGAGGAGTTGGGCCTCGACGATCCGCTGGTGACTCGCTATGGACGTTGGCTCGGTGATGTCGTCACCGGCGATCTGGGGCGATCCGAGCGGTTGAACCAAGACGTCGCCGACACGCTCAAAGAAAAGCTGCCGGTCACCCTGCAGCTGGGGTTCCTCGCCATCTTCATCGGCGTGGTCTGTTCGGTGCCTCTCGGCATCCTCGCGGCATGGAGGGCAGGGGGACGAGCCGATCAGATCATCACCACCGTCAGTTTCGGCGTGCTCGCACTGCCGAGTTTCCTCGTGGCGATCGGGCTGCTGATCATCTTCGCCGTGCAATGGAACCTGTTGCCGGCGGCGCCGGCGTGGGTGCCGATCACCGAGGCCCCACTGACGAACCTGAAGAACGTGATCCTGCCGGTCTCAGCAATGGCTATCGGCGAGGTCGCTGTCCTCACTCGTGTGCTGCGCTCCGACATGATCGAAACGCTCCAAAGTGACTTCATCTCGGCCGCCCGAGCCAAAGGGCTGTCGAACCGCTTCATCCTCGTTCGTCATGCCTTGCCGTCATCGCTGATGTCGATCCTGACGCTCATCGGACTGCAGATCGCCGGAGCGATGACGGGAGCGGTCGTCATCGAGCAGATCTTCGGCTTGCCCGGCATCGGCAGCATGCTGGTCATCGCCATCTCGACTCGTGACCTCGTGCTCGTCCAAGGAACCGTGCTGGTGATCGCTGCCGCCTACGTGATCGTGAACTCGATCGTCGACGTCACCTACCAACTGGCAGATCCGAGGTTGCGTCGTGGCTAGCCCAGTGATCACTTCCGCTGTTGCATCCACGACCAGCGATGACACCGACAGCGGGCACCGCTACGGCGTGGTCTTCTGGGCTGCAGCGGTCTGGCTGTCGATCATCGTGTTCGTTGCCATCTTCGGTGACCTCCTTCCGCTCAAGGATCCCAACCGCATCAACCCCGCGGACAAGTTCCTCCCGATCCTCACCCAAGGCAATGTTCTGGGTACCGACCAACTCGGTCGAGACATCCTTGCCCGCCTCGTTGCCGGCGCCCGCATCTCGGTCTTCATCAGCGTGGCGACGGTGTCGGTCGGCATCCTCATCGGTGGCCTCGTCGGCGCCACCGTCGGCTTCTTCGGTGGGCGGCTCGAGAAGCTCGTGATGGTCGTGGTCAATGTGATGCTGTCGTTCCCCGCCCTGGTGTTGTTGCTCGGCGTGGTGGCGATGGTGGGTTCATCGCTGAAGGTCCTGACCGTGATGTTCTGCGTCTTGGCAGTGCCTGGCTACATCCGCTTCGCCAGGGCGTCAGCGTTGGTGCTGATGCAACGCGACTGGGTACAGGTCAGCCGAATGGTCGGATCCAAGAGCAGCCGCATCGTGTTGCGGGTCTTGATGCCCGATGTTCTGGTGACGCTGATCACCTTCGGTCTGCTGGCCCTCGGCGGCGTCATCGTGGCTGAGGGAACCATTGCGTTCCTCGGTTTCGGCATCCCACCGCCCCAGGCCACGTGGGGCTCGATGATCGCTGATGGCAAGAACGCTCTCGATGAAACGCTGAACCTCGCCCTCGTGTCGGCCGCGACCATGTTCCTGACGATTCTCTCGCTCAATCTCGTGGGCGACGGCCTCCGTCGGCGGCACCAACTGCGCGACGCCCAGCTCTGACTCATTCACTGCTCTGCCATTCACTGCTCTGATCAAAGGGGAACAGACATGAACCGAACATCGCCATCGAGCGAAACGCGACGGAGGCCGTTACTCAGCCTCGTTCTTGCCATGGGAATGGTGGCGGCTTCCTGCACCTCGAGCGGTGGCGGTGATGCCGGCGAGGGCGGCGAGGTCCAGAGCGATGACATCTCGACCGCAGAAGTGGCTGAGGCTCCTGACGAGACGGGTTTGACCATCGCTCGTGGTGGCGAGATCAGCGTCGGCATCGTGGCCGAGAGTTCGGGCTGGTATCCGCCGAGTTCAGAGACTGCGTTCTCCGCCGGGTTCCTCGTGATGGATGCGCTGTATGACCGGTGGTTCCACCAGACCGGGACTGGTGAGATCATCCCGATGATCGCCGCCGAGCGAGCGGTGCCAGATGACGATGGCGATGAGTGGACCATGGTGATCCGTGAGGGCATCACCTTCCATGACGGCAACGAAGTCAATGCTGCGGCTGCGGTCGAGATGATCGACCAGTGGCTCGTCGGGCCATTCGGTTCGAGTTCGACCGTCGAACGAGCCGAAGTCGTCGACGACTTCACTGTTCGCTACTTTCTGAAAGCCGCTGACCCGGCCTTTGAACAGACATTGGCCGGTATCGCCACCGGCGCGGTGTTCTCGCCAACCGCTGGCCGGGCCTTTGGTCCAGACGACTCGGTCGAGAACCCGATCGGCACCGGCCCCTTCATGTTCGAGTCGTGGACTCGAGACTCCGAGATGGTCGTGGTTCGCAACCCGAACTACTGGCGGTCCGCCCCCGACGGTGGGACCTTGCCCTATCTCGACCGCATCCGCTTCCGCGTACTCTCTGATGCCGACTCTCGCCGAGCCAGCTTTGCTGCTGGCGATCTCGATGTCACGACGCAGGGCGGACCCGCCGGCGGCAACGATCTCATCGAGGATGGCGCAATCCCGTATGAGTACATCGGCAACGGTGCTGGCGTGAACATCTACAACGTGCTGACGCCTCCGTTCGACGACGTCCGCATCCGGCGGGCGGCATCGCATGCGTTGAACCCCGAGAGCGCCACAGCGCTGAGCGCCCCGAACCTCTCCGGCGTCACCGAGATCCGGACCCAGTACTTCAATTCCACGAGTCCTTGGTACGACGAAGCTGCCGGAGCCGACTACGCGCTGTTCGATCTTGCCGAAGCTCAGCGTCTGGCAGACGAGTACGTGAACGATCCAGCTCGCAGCGATGGCAAGGCGGTCGGCGAGCCCGTGTCCTTCACCTACGACTGCAACACCGATCCCATCAACCTCGACCGAGCGCAGTTGTTCGCTCAAGAGTGGGGAGACATTGGTTTCGAGGTCGAGATCGAGACCACCGAGCAATCGAGCTTCATCACCAAGATCGTCGGCACCAGCAGCGAGCCGTTGTTCGCCGGTGAGTTCCAGGTCGCCTGCTTCGCCGACGGCAACGAGCAAGATCCGTTGCAGTTGTTCCGCACGCGCTACGGCGACGGACAGGTCTTGAACTGGACCAACTTCACCTCGCCTGAGGTGGACACGCAGCTCGACATCCTGCGCAACGACCTCGACCCGGCCGCTCGGGAAGCAGCGACGGCAGAGATCTCTCGAATCACGTCCGAGGAGATGCCGATCTACTGGTGGGCGTCTGGCTCGAACCTGGTGCTGACCAAGCCCGAGGTGCGCGGTCTGGAGACCTACACCTATCCCGACGGCGGTGGGAGCGAACGAATGGGCTCGGGCCGAGTGTGGTGGCATGAGGTGTGGGTCGACGGTGCGGTGCCACTCGACGACATCCCCACCGGCTACCTGACGATCCCCGACGTCGAAGACCTGCCGGAAGAGCCAGCAGCGCCCACCGGCCCTGCGGTCAACGACGCTGTTGCTGCTGCCATGCCAGCCCCGCCGGCTGGTCTCACGGTCGGCGGGAACGACGCGCCACTCGAGGAGCTTTGCCCCGGGCTGAGCACGCTCGACAGCATCGTGCCGATCACGGCTACCCACCAGGGCTACGTCGGTGATCCGACGTTTGGGCCGTTCGCAGCGGTGAACATCTACGAGCTAGCACCTGGCGAAGCCGATGAGATTCTCGCTCGTTACGAGCAGGCCCTTGTCGATTGCGCCGACTACACCGCAACGCTCGATGCCGGTGAGGTCATCGCCGGGTACGTCGCCCGTGACTTCGGCTCATTTGGTGATGCCAGTAGCGCTTACGGCAATGTCGGCACGATCTCCGGGTTTGCCATCGACACCGACATCGTCGTGATCAAGACCGGTGACAATCTCGCGATCGTCACCGCCCTGTACGTGGTGTCGCCGCCCGACGGTGCCATTGCCGGATTGGCCGCAGAGACCGAGACCATTCTCGCCGGCCTTTGATGGGTCTCGAATGTCAGGGCGTGACACGCACGATCGACGTACCGGTGCTGTAGACGAGGTCGCCATTGCTCAGGAGTTCGACATCGAGGAGGCAGTCGGTCGCGACCGTTTCAGCGAAGGTGACGACGCCATCGACGAACTCGTACCGGTTCAGCTCGAGGTCGTTGTACGAGCACACGTACAGAGCGTCCGCTGTGGCCGCAAGCCCGGACGGAGCAGAGTCTGCGGGTAACACGAGGGCGATCTCGGGATCAATGCCGAGATCGCCTCGTGCGAGGCGCTCGTCGCCGTCGCGCGGTTCGTTGTCTGCCACCCAGAGTTCACCGGTGGGGGAGCGATCGAAAGCGAACGGGTTGTTCCAGGGACCGGACAGGATGCGTGGTGCCTGGTCGTCGGATGCGACCGCCGGGTCGATCGCGATCAGCTTGCCGACGATGGATGCCGGATCTGCCTGACCGTCGCGATCGTTCAACAAGCCAACGCCGATGATGAGCTCGCCGTCGTCGAAGATCATGCGGCCACCGTTACCGCCCTGGACGGTGAGCGGCCCCCTCCAGATCTCGCGTTCGACACTCTCGCTCCCTTCGGGAACCAGCTCGCTGACCACCAAACGGAACGTGCTGTCGGTGTAGCTGACGAACACCCGGCCGTCCGGAGCAACCGTCAGGCCGAGCAGACCTCGCTGGCCGTCGGTGTCTGCCGGCACCGAACCGATGATCTCTCCATCTTCCCCGTGCACGGTGCCGTCGACGTTGGCCCACAGGAACCCTGCATCTGGCAACGCAGCGAGAGTCACCGCTTGGGCAGGAATCGACTCGGCGATGGGTGCGTCGCTGCCGGAACAGGCAGTTGCGCACATCGCAACGGTCACGAGGATGGCGAAGAGATTCACCGGCTGATTCTACGAAGCGCTGGGCTCGGGGCGGGGGCGGCCTGAGTACAGTCCGGCAGATGACGTATCGAGCGATCGTGTTCGACATGGGCGGAGTTCTGGTCGAACTCGGTCCGCTGACGGAGATCCTGGGCGACGACCCGTTGGCACCTGAGGAGTTCTGGAACCGTTGGTTGCAGTCGCCCGCTGTTCGCGACTTCGAGCGAGGTCGATGTGATCCCGACGAGTTCGGCGATCGCATCGTTGTCGAACTCGGTCTGTCGTTCGATGGCCCGGAGATGATCCGCCGCTTCGCTCAGTGGCCCAAGGGTCTGTTCGCCGGGGCCCAAGAACTGATCGATGCGTTGCCTGGTCATCTGGAGATCGGCGTGTTGTCAAACACGAACGCGCTGCACTGGAACGGACAGCGGCAGCACACTGAGGTCCAGGCGCTGTTCTCCCGCACGTACCTCAGCTACCTGCTCGACATGGTCAAACCTGACCGTGAAGTCTTCGACTACATCATTGCTGACCTCGGGTGTGCCCCGAGTGAAGTCATCTACTTCGACGACAACCAGATGAATGTCGACGCTGCCATCGCTGCAGGGCTGACGGCCTCGTTGGCGAGAAGCCCCGAAGACTGTCGGGCCGAGCTGGAGGCCCTGGGTCTCTTCGACTGAGATCAGAGGCCGAAGATGCCGACGATCGAGAATTCGACCCGTCGGTTGATCGAGCGACCCTCAGTGGTCTCGTTGGTCTCGATGGGTTCGGTCTCGCCCTTGCCCTCGACCGTGAGTCGTTCGGGGTCGATGCCGTGACTCACGACAAGGGCAGCAACGGCCTCGGCACGATTCAGTGAGAGGCGGAGGTTTGCGTCATCAGGGCCGACGTCGTCGGTGTGGCCGACGATCGAGAGCGTCGCACCCGGCTCCGCCTCCATGAGATCAACGGCGAGGTCGATGAGCGGCTTGTACTGCTCGTCCAGCGTGGCGGTGCCGGTGTTGAAGAGCACCGGGTCTGCGGCGATGAGTTGGATCGGTGCGTCAGCGTCGTACACCGCTTCAGAGCTGATCTCGAAGTTGTTCACCACTCGGTCTCGGCCGACCATCTCGACTGCTGCGGATTCGAGGATCTCAGACACGCTCTCGTCAGGAACGAGACCCTCGAGATACATCGTGTCACCGTCGACGACGAGGCGCTGTGTGGGGTCGCCCTCTTCTTGCACGATGGCCAGTGTTGCCGGCGGCTCGGTGGACTCGAACCACGTCAGGATCGTGGGGCCAGCAAAGACGATCGTTGCGGCACCGGCGCCAGCGAACAAGATGCCGACCATGATGCGACGCACCACGGCAGAACTCGCGCCGCTGAACCGAGTCGAGCGGTCCTTCTCGGGCTCAGGCGATGGTGTGGGGGTGTACTCGAACGACGCGACCGACGACTCGAAGTCATCCCCGATGCGGTCGTTGATGTCGCGAAGCGCATTCGCAATATTGGGATCGAGTGGCACAAGGGGTCTATCGGCCCCTTTTGGAAGGTCTTGAGACTCTGCTGTGGGAGTCCTAGTTGGACCAACCACCATCGAACCCGACGCACTGGCCGGTCTGGAAGCGCGAGGTTCCATCGATGAAAATCGAACAGAAAGCGGCGAACTCCTCCATCGTGCCCAAGCGGCCCATGGGAACCTGCGCTTCGATCAGCTTGCGGCGCTCGGGGTCGCTGGCACCGCTGGCTTCGATGAAACCGGGGAAGTCCATGAAGTTGGTGCCAACGGCGTTGACCTGCACGCCGTGCTTGGCCACCTCGTCGGCAGCGTTGCGGACCAGCATGTTCGCTGCAGCACGAGTGGATGAGTACAGGGGAGCGCCAGGTGTGGGACGCAGACCAGACGCGCTGGTGATGGCGAGAATCTGTCCCTGGCCCTGATCGACCATGACGGGAAGGAAGACCCTGAGCGCTCGATACACCGACTCGATGTTGCCCCGCATCACCTTGGTGAGATCCTCTGCAGAGCTCTTCAGGAAGCTCCCGACGACGATGTCGCCGGTGTAGAACACCGCACTGTCGACTCGGCCGTAGGCGTCCATGGCCATGTCCAACAGGCGGGGAGCTGCTGTTGGTTCGGCGAGGTCAAAGGTGTTGTCGACAATCCAGGTGGATCCTCCGTGCGCCTCGAGTTCTTCGACCAGACCTTCGGCAGGGTCACCGAGTACGAGGTCGAAACCTCGCTGAGCCAGTTCTCGCGCAAGCGACGGTCCGACGTAGTGGGATGCGTTCGCGACGATCGCGACCGGACGGGACTCACTCATGTGCTGCCTCCAAGATTCGGACGGTGCCGTTGTTTCCATCGACTTCGACCAAGGCCCCGTCAGGAATCGACAACGTAGCGTCGACCGCGGAGACCACACAAGGAATGCCGAGCTCGCGGCTGACGATCACGGCGTGGCTCATCACAGCACCGACGTCCACGACCACCGCTTCGGCAGCGAGAAAGAGCGGTGTCCACGATGGGTCGGTGATCGGGGCGATCAAGACATCGCCCGGGCCCAAGTCGCCGGGGTCAGCGGGATCGGTGATCACACGAGCTCGACCTCGTGCGACACCGGGGCAGCCGGGGATGCCCTGGATCTGTTCGCCAACCGCGGTTGCAGCGACGGAACGGTCACGGGATTGCCAGGTCGACAACTCGGGAACGTCACCAGAGAACACGAAAGGAGGAATCCGGCCGGACAGTTCAGCGTGGCGTTCCTTGCGTTCGGCGATGAGGTCGAGCATCGACGCCGGCTCAACCATGAACTGACCGAACTCGTCGATGGTGAGCATGGCTGAATCGACGGGGTCAGCGGGGCCACCTCGTTCGCCGATTCGGCCGGCGAGTGTGCGATGCGCTTTGCGCACCGTGTGGATGGCACGAATGATCGTGGTCTTCGAACGTTCGCGGCCTTGCGACAGAATCGTGGTGGATCGAAGGGCCTTGTCGAAGAGCTTCCGATCGATTGGATTGAGGGCGGCACGAACCTCATCGACCGCAGCCTGGCGTTCGGTCGCCAAGCGGGCAGCTTGCGTCGCCGGATCGTGCGATCGGTCGGCGGACCGCATCCGATCGATGGCGGCCAGTGCGAGTTCGGGCCGAAGCTCCCAGGGGTCTGACCCGAGGTCCCATTCATTGGGTCCACGGCTGCCGAAGTCGTTGATGAATTGGTCGAACTGTCCGAGCCACGCGGCGGCTGTTGGTTCAGCCGCCAGCCGAGCGAGCAGGCCCGAAACGCCAGCATCGAATGCGGAAGCGATCGCCGGTGTGTCGCTCGCTGAGCGGGCGAGCGCCCACATGGCGTTGGACGGCGCCGCGGACTCGACCTCGCCAATGCCACCCAGGAGGGACACGAGCAGGTGGCCCTTGCCGACCTTGACACAGAGATCTTGGAGCAGGCCAGAGATGACGGCCACAGAGAACGTGCCCTCGATGTGGCGAGAGAACAGCTCGCGGAACAGCGGCTCGAAGGCAACGATGGCGGCGAGCAACTTCTCGTCGCTGGCCTCGGGGCCGGGAAATCCACCAGACCATGCGACAACTCTGGCTTTGTCTTCTTCCAGCGCCGGAAGCTCTTTCGTGGCCAGCAGCTGGAAGACCTTCTTGCCCAGTCGGAGGCTGGCCTTGGTGTTCTTGTCGCCGTCTCGAGGCACATAGGGCGGAGCGTCGGATTCGCCGAAGAACTGAAGGTCGATGGCTTCCACGGTGCCACCGGGAGCACGGACACCGACCATGCGCACGTAGCTGGCGTTGATGAAGCAGTAGCCACCGAAGACGCCGAGGATGATCATCGACTCGTCTGCGGGGAAGTCGTCGTCTGCCACCAAGCCGAATCGAACGTACGCGTCCCGCCAGCCGTCCTCAGCAGCCTGGCCGTAGAGATCCCAGGTGAACGCCAAGACGACCTCAGGGAACACTTCACCCACGTTTCCTCTGGTGTAGAGCGGCCACTTGGTCGACGGCAGGTTGTCCATGACCCACAGGGGTGCTTCCTGGTGTGTGCTCAACGCGGCTCCTCGTTTCGGGCGTTTGGCGAAGGTAGCCGAGGCGATCTCACCGTTCGAGCCGAGTCAGGCCGTCAGCGGCGGTCATCAGCGAACGGGAACCGTTGCCGGGTCTCAGTGACCATCTCGGCGCTGACGTCTGCGGCGACGATCGCCGCCGCGCCACGGGCGCTGTCGAGTGTCGCCCCGAGGGGATCGATCACGACCGAACCGCCCCCGTACTCGTGACCGTTGCCGTCGACGCCGACTCGGTTCGCCGCGAGGACGAAGGCCTGGTTCTCGATGGCCCGAGCTCGGAGTAGTGCATCCCAGTGGGCTTGGCGGGCGGCAGGCCAGTTGGCGACGATGACGTACATGTCGGTGTCGGCCGCCGTCTGCCAGAACTCGTCAGCGAAGCGCAGGTCGTAGCAGATGAAGAACGTGCACCGCAGTCCATCGATGGACACGGTGCAGAACGATGTGCCGGCCGAATAGTGCTGATCCTCGCCGGAGTAGCTGAAGGGATGGATCTTGGCGTAGGTGTGCACGGCTCCGTCGGCCTCGGCCACGGTGAGGAGATTGACCGGGCGTTCGTGATCGGGGTGCCGGGTCGGCACCGAGCCGACCATCGTCACTCCGTGGAGCGCCGCCTGGTCAGACAAGAAGGTCGCTGACGGTCCGCCAACGGGTTCGGCGATCTGGGCAGCATTCATGGAGAAGCCGGTGGAGAACATCTCGGTCAGTGCGATGAAATCGGCGCCGTCGTGTGCGGCGCTGGCGATCATCGGGCCAACGATCTCGAACGACGACGCCGGATCTTCCCAACTGATGTCGTGTTGGACCGCGGCGACTCTCATGTGTTGGTTCCGTTCTGAGCGAATGCTGCGATCAGTCGTTCGCCAGCCTCGTCGAGTGTGGTGTCGGCCTTGGCAAAACAGAATCTCACCAGGCGCTGACCGTTGTCCCGGTCCTGGTAGAACACCTCGCTCGGCACCCCGACGACTCCGGCTCGCCCCGGCAGGTCGAGGCAGAAGTCGATGCTTCGTCGGGGCGCACCGACACGCTGGGCTGCTGTGGTGATGTCGACGTTGACGAAGTAGGTGCCTTGCGGCGCCAACACGTCGAACCCAGCGGCTTCGAGCTGGGCAGTCAGCCGGTCGCGTTTCGCCAGCATCGATGACTGGAACTCGTTGAAGTAGTCGTCACCGAGACGGAGTGCGGCGGCGATGGCTGGCTGCAGCGGGGCGCCGCTGACGAAAGTGAGGAACTGCTTGGCGGTTCGTATCGCATCGATCAGCGGCTTCGGCCCGCAGGCCCAACCGATCTTCCAGCCGGTGAACGAGAA
>JAULCF010835679.1:0-18017 GCA_032361265.1 Devaleraea mollis | reverse complement strand
GGCGCGCGCGCGACCGGTTCAGGCGAGGCTGTTAGGAGAACTTGGCACGGACGGTGTGGGATATGGAGCTTAGAGTGCGACGGCTGAGGAGTTGAGTGGTGTGGCAGGGAGTGAAATGGTGAGGCGGCTCGATGCGAGTGAGAGGAAAGTGGACCTCGAAGCTGCATCGGGTTGACCCAGCACCAATGTCCCTAGCCACAGCCTCGGCCCGTCGCAAGGAGGAGGGGAGCGAGGAAGGGGAGGTACGGGAGGTACGGGAGGTACGGGAGGTACGGGAGGTACGGGAGGTACGGGAGGTACGGGAGGTACGGGAGGTACGGGTGGACGGGTGGACGGTTCGCGGTGCTGGCCGACGAGTGTGGGGTGGAGAGTGGAGAGAAACTGCAGAAATATTTTGAAGAGGAGAAGAACGAGAAGGAGGTGGAGATCTAACCGGAGTACCGGATGGACTCCTCCCTCCTCGACCTCGTGAGGACAGGGGATTAGAGGAAGAGGGTCGTTGACACGCCGAAAAATAATGACGACTTCATGGGATTGCCTGAGATCGTCGACACTGTCGATGAGGATGAGGTGAAAAAGATAGGAAAAAAACGGCGCACGCGCCATGAGGGATAGATGGCGGATGGCTTTAGTACTTTGAAACCGCCTGGCATTCTGATAGAAGCCGGTGGGAGTAAGACAAAAGCAAGGGAGGAGAAAGTGTTGGGGACGGAGGGGGTAAGTGATATGGAAGTGGAGCTGGTACGCCGCAAGAATTCCTCACATGCGGAGGCAGAATAGAGAATGAGGGTGTTGAGGAAGATGGGGAAAGAAGACCAAAAAGCTTTGTGGACAACCAGGGCAGGCGAAAGGAGCTGTGCTATGAGGATGGGCCGAGGTACCGGAATGTCGCCAATGATCACGAGGGAATTGACCGCGCATTCTGCGCCAAGTACGAGCCCCTCCTTCACACTATCAAATGCTCGATGGCACAGTGCGTTGAGCGAGAACGTGTTCAAAATATTTTCACGAGAGGTCATGACTTTAAGGACACAACAAAGTCTAAGAGCAGGGGCTCGGTGAAGGGATCGAAGTGCGCAATTCTGCGAGTTTCAGGACTTGCCTGCAGAAATGGATAGGCCTAGGCATGATGGAGGACCTGCTAAGGCAGGCTAAGAAGAGGAACAAAACGCTCGTCAGGGTATCCCCGCAGATCTCTGCGGACTAAAGAAGAAGACTGAGATTAAGGGGATGAATGACAGGGCCAGGGCCATCGCCCTCATAGCCGAAAGAATAACCGCTGCGAAATATCATGTGAAAATGATTCAGAAGCAGGCGACAGCTGAGAAAGAGGCGCTAGCTATCAGCAGGATGGAGAAAGCAGAGAAAAATACAGCGCTTTTGGCGCAAACCCTGAGAATAATGCAGCAAAACCTGATCGCTGCGGTGAGCTGCCGGGATACTGAAAGACTGTTTACCGAGAAAGACATTATTCAGCTCACCGTAGTGGAGGTCACTACGACGCACACGCCGGAATTAAAACCGGTACCGGTAGTGGAAGAAACCCCTACAGCGTTGTCGTGGCAATCTTTGGGCACAAAAAAGGCGCTGAGCACGAACGAGAGGGCGCTGAGCACAAAAACTGACGATATCGATAACAAAATTATCGATAAGGACAGATTCTGCAAATATTATGTAGAAGATTAGGGAGCGATTAAGGAGGATAAAGCGGCGAGGAATCAGAGAAAGACGCCGAGCCCGCGCTACAGGGTGCCTCAAGACGACGCTGACGAGCTTGCTGCTATCTGCGTCAAGGATATGAAGCATGAAAATGCATCAATCCTGAGGGGGAACCTCCGCAACATTCTGAGTGAGGATCAGAACTACCTGCATGTACGATACATGAGGGCAGAAAGAGTAGAGCTCATTGTACTACTTCACCAGGAGCAGCCAATTACGAAACGACTGATTAAGGTGGGAAATTCGGTGGTGAGCGACGACTCCATCCTGGGAATACAGGTAAGGTGATACAGAAGTAGTGAGAAGAAGCGACAGCGCCGCAACGCGTACTGTGCGCGTCGAGCGTTTATACGCACGATAAACCGAGGAAATCTGGGCCGGAGTGTGATGCTGTTTTAGAAACATAAGATTGAGGGGGTGGAAGCTGCCTTACCGGGGGTATTTACAACCGAAGGGCAGGAAAGTTTTGACCTGGATTACTGCATCAGTCTAGCGGCAGCTTCGAGTGTCGCAGAATCCTTAAGCGCTAAGTACAAGAACGTCCCCGCGCAGGCGAGAAAAAACAGCGTCCCCACATTCAAATGAGGACTGCGAATAGTGTGAGGGGGAGGGGATGGGTGGCTAGAAGGCAGAGAGGGTTTAGGAAGGCGAGGAGGAGAGATGGGGATCGACAGAGGAATGATGCGGAGAGAGAGATGCGCTGAAGCTGGGGTCATGGAATGTCAACAGCTTCGCGCAGAGGGCGGAAGATGTCGAAGACCTATTCGACCACGAAGAGCTGTACGCACTCTTCGTATACGAGACCCTCCAAAAGAGGTTTAAGTCGGGGATCATCTCCCCACTGAACTTCGAAGGAACGGTGATCTCCATGCCAGCACACAAGAAAGCCGCGCGAGGCAGGAAGAGCATGGGAATCGCTTTCTTAGCTAAGCGCAAGGCATATTTCAGAGAGAGAGCGCAGCTCAAGGCATTACGTGGCAGATGTTGGTGGTAAAATACGCAAACCTCACGCTGGTGGGAGTGTATGCGCCTCCGAGCGCCTCTACACTACACTGGCGAGAGATCACGACGAAAGTCCGTCGCATCCGTGCCAAAGGAGGAAATACCCATGTATGTGGCGATATGAACGCGAGCCACCCGTCGTGGAGCCCGAGTGGCAAAACGATGGGTTGAAATGCCCTGCAAACCCTGATTAACCCGCTGCAACGAAGGAAGCCTCGCGCTGCTGATGGCGAAGTTTGAAAGAGACTACCAAGCAGTAGAAGAGGGAAGCAGCGCCAAGCCCTCTTCGTTATGCGAGTGCCAAAAGGAGTGACGCACCCCTTCGCGGCAAAAGATGGGAGCATGTCTGGATCTACAATAGACCTCATGCTCATAAAGGGATGAAAGGGAATGCCGCCGTCCACCCCGGCCATATTAACCTCGCCAGCGGCCTGCGCAAGCGACAACCTCCCGATAGTAGTGACGATCATCACACGGTAAGAGATGAATGGGCGTGCGAAGGAGATATTCCTCCCCACGCCGCACCGGATGAAAGGTGAAGCAATGGAAATATCAGCAGCGTTGTACAGAGAGGAGCTTCCAAGAGTGGCAGCCAATCTGAGGTCCTGCGGGTCACACGTTACCTTTCATGCTCATGTAGAAGAGCTGCAAGCTGTGATCCACAAACCATGGATGCTGAAGGTGAAGCCCAAAAACGCATCGACACACAGCTGTGTGGTCGGCAACAGCAGATAGTATAGCAAAATGGAGATCTAAGGTTGTACGGAGAGCGCTGAGAACTTATGGAAAAGCAGAAGACTGGGCGGAGAAGAGGCGCCTAGATCGTGAGATCAAGCGCCTCGTATGAGCAAAGGCGCACCTCCGCAGGCAGGTCGCTTTTTAAAACCTGCTAAAGGACGCCGGCTCCCTCTCCCTCGCCGACGTCGCAGCGAGTATCAAAAATATCCGCGTTGCGACGAATGAAGTGGCCAGGCTAGGCGGTGAGCTCAAGCCGCGAGACTTTACGGAGCTCTTAGCGGACAAGCCGCCTCCATAAAGCCTGAAACCCCTACGCAAATACACGATGCCGGTAGAGATGGAACATATCTATCGGCAGGCGATACGCAGAGCGAAGAAAGGCAAGGCTTCAGGGCCGGACGGAGTGCCGATTGAGATACTACTGATATGCTCCCTAGACTTTGCCGAACTTATGTTCGAGCTCTTCGCTGCAGGCGCAAGGCTTCAATGTGTGATGAAGGACTGCTACTTCTCCATCCTCGTCCCCATCTACAAGAGAAAAGGGTTGATATCTGTGTCAGCTAACAACCGCCGGCTGCAGATCATTCTCATTCTGAGAAATATATTCGAGATGAGGACGACGGTGAAACTTTTTAAAGAATTCCCAGACGAGCTGCAACAGTGCGGTTTCAATGAGAAGTCGATGGCTTTGAAGCCAGTGGCGATGGTAGTGTCAGAATCCTATCTGCACTTCGTGATGACGTTTCTGTTAGATCTCATCAAAGACTACGAACTGGTTTAGAAGGATCCGTTTATGGCCATCGTTGAAGAGGAGCACAGAGTCGAGACTGCAGGAACGGTGGCAACGCTCCTGCAGCCCTTGACAGTGATGACCATGGGAGACGAGACAAAGCTGATGAAAGTGGTAAACGTCGGGCTAACGCAGGGCGGCCCTGCGTCGCCAGCGCTGTACAACAAGACAGCCAACGTCCTCATCAGACGTGTACTGCACGCCCTGTCGATTGCGAACGACGGAAACTGCCCAGCTCCGCTCAAGGCAATCGATGACGGTATTTCCTTGCAACTGGTGAGAAATATAGCCGCCGCAATTGCGCCGATGGCGGCGGGAGGCTGGGCGGCCGACCTGCTCTTGAGGTTTAACCTTGAGCAGGGCAAGTCGATGATGGAGCTACTAGAAAATAAAAACCTTCAAAGTGTGCATCGCACGCTGGTTGGTGATGCCCTCCGAGGCTCAAACTCAGACAAGTATCTAGGAGTAGAGATCACGTCCAGAGGGGCGACGCCAGAACCCGTGGCGAGCAGAGTAGACGGATCGTCGGCGACGCTCGCGACGCTTAAGCTCACCAAGGCACTCGTACGAGGCGTTGAGATGACGAAAGCGACCGAGATGCACAATGCATTCCTCGAGGTTAAGTGGACGTATGGATGTTTCTTCACTCCCGTTACTACGACGCTAAGACGCAAGATAGATGGCTTTGACGTCGGATTCATATCCCCGACGCTGACGGCCGTCACACTGAAGCTGGAGAGAGCTCTACCGCGCATGGACTTCCCGGAGCTCTTGCGGAAGATAAGGACGCACCAGTTTGTGGCCAACTCGCCCGCACTATCAAAGATGAAAGCCATTCTAGCCACGTACGCGAACGTGAGGAAGTGGCGCGGAAGAAGCTTCACGCTGTTCCCCGTCTCGGACGCCTCATCCCAGACCTCGACAATCCGTGGACAACCAGAGACACCCATGCGGCGAGAGAAGAATAATGTGCGAGAGCATTCAAGGGGAGGAAGAGGAAGCCGCCGACGGCGGGAGCGGGGAAAGAGAAGCTACCTTGGGGCCTTATCCTGCTCCCATCGTGTACGCGGTTGTTCGTCGAGAGGTACTTCCTCGTGACCTTCTCCATCATCTAAAAGAGGGTGATGGTTGCCGAGAAGAAGAAGTCCCTCGCGGCGGCGAAATCGCCGACCGAGGTGAAGGCACAACTTAGCCTGCGCGTGCTGCACGTAGCATAAAGTGGAAAGCAGGACGACTTGTATGATATGCGATACGCGCTGGAGGTGTTGAGAGGAAGGGGAAGGCGGGGGAGAGATGACTACTAAAGCCGCGGGAAGGCGGGGGAGAGAGTGTGTAGAGTGACAGTATGTGAATTGGCCAGAGATATTTACATATATTTCAGTACAGTGGCGATGCAGCTGAGTATGTGGCGCGCAGGGAGTGCCCAAGAACGGTTCACTGTTGAAAACGTCCTTTGGGACAAAGACTTCGCCGAGTGGCTGTGGATGACCAGGACACACAGTCCAATATGAGAACCGGCCCGACGACTTTTATACCCAAATTTTATTTCGGATATTTTCATATCTTCCCTAGATCTATTCGTCCGGTCAGCGGGAGTGCTCTGATGCCCCGTAAAGGGCCCTTCGGACACCGATTTATCGGGAGATGGAGAGCAGCGGCACCGAGAGTGTACTGCGGAAAAAACGTCGGCGACTTCCGACGCCGCACGCCGCGTCGACCCGCAGAAAAAGCGCCGCCGCCGCCGCCGCCAAAAGGCGAGCGGCCGCCAAAAGGCGAGCGGCCACCAGAGCTTTCCGCGCATCCTTCCGGCGTCAAAAATGTCCGCCAAGAAAACCGCCCGCGAGCGGCGCGACCCATCCCTATCCCCCGCGGTCGCTGATGCACGAGTGACCCCCAGCAGCGCCGTTACCTCCCCACTCCCCGCTTCGTCGCTGATGCGTCGGCGCCTCCCTCTGGCGACCCGCCGCCGCGCCCGAGTACGCCTGATCCGGCCGTCGCGTCCTCATAGGAGGGCGCGGAGCCGGCAGCGCCGGAAAACGTCGTCAAAGTCGCGTCGCCGAGCGTGCAGGCGACGGGCGCCTGAAAGAACGGCTCAGCAAGCATTGAGGCGGGCGAAAGCGAACTACCGTCGCGCTGATGCGAGTGAAGGAGGAGTTGGTCGCCCTGGTGAAAGTGGCGGGAGAGGAGAGTGAGGAGAACGGTGGAGAAAATGAGGAGAAGGATTTGAAAGAGGGGAAGATGTGGACGAGAAAGGGCACAGTGATAGGCACAAAGTCAGGCGGCCTGACGGGACGTCAGCGGGGCTTCAAGGGGACCTCGAAGCGCCGTCGGCGCTGATGCGAGTGAAGGAGGAGTTGGTCGTCCTGGTGAAAGTGGCGGGAGAGGAGAGTGAGGAGAACGGTCGAGGAAATGAGGAGAAGGATTTGAAAGAGGGGAAGTGTGGACGAGAAAGGGCACAGTGATAGGCACAAAGTCAGGCTGCCTGACGGGACGTCAGCGGGGCTTCAAAAAGACCTCGAAGTAACGTCGGCATGTCAGGGAGAGACTTGGACAGGGCGCGAAATGGTGAGCTCACAGGCGAATGCCTCTGGCTTTCATCGGGATGCCTAGGCATCCCGATGAAAGCCAGAGGCATTCGGCAGACCTCGGAACTCATGCATCGGGAAGCCCCAGTACAAATGACCCTGTCCACGGTCTCGTGGGGAGCGAAGGAGGTGGGAAGAGTACTGGGGAGGCAAGGATTAGGAGACTCTGAGAGGAAAAGCTGTAGAACAAGGTCTGCGAGGAAGTGAAACAGGCTCCGCCAAACCTCAGCTTTGAGGAGGCGGAGATATTGTAGAAGAATACTGTGCAGCACAAGGGCATGGAATCCGTCCATCGCCAGCGCTCGTACGCGTACAAAATGCTGCATGCGGCGTTGCGAACGGGACAATCTGGACTCTCGCGATAAACCAGAAGAACAAAGCCGAGACAAATATTTACGACAAGGTAAACGAGAGCGGCCGAGTCAAGAAGAGGAAGGCGACAGGAGGCGCTGCCTCTAAGAAAAGAATGGACATCTCCAGCACCTCGCGGGTCCCAGGGTAGACGCTGAAGAAGGACGATATCGCTGCGGAGACGGGATTTATGGTGGATGCTGTGAGTAATCCGAAAACGTTGGGCATTCCGAAGGAAGCCGGTGCGAGTAAGACAAAAACAGGGGAGAATAGTGGACTGAGAAAATCTGTGATCTCATCGACATCGCCATAAGATGGGGGAGAAACGATGAATGCTCTTCCGGCGAGATTGGTGACAGCGCCAGAGGTAGGGGAAGTAACCATGGGTAACAATGGCAAGGAGACGCCGTCGGCGAGTTTTGTCGACGAAAACGGCAAGCGTATCGCCGTCAGCGATGGCTACGCGCAGTGTTATCGCGACGCCGCCAACGACTACGAACGCGTCGACAGCAAGTTTCACGACAAGTACGCGGCATTCCTCCCGTCCATCAAGTGCACAATGGATATGTAAAACAAGACTGGGTGTGTTATATCCATCTTTACCAAATGGTTTAACTTCAATAACAGCAAGACCAACAGGGCTCGGGGCTCCGTAAAGGGCACAATATACGGCAAGTCTGCGGGATACGGTGCATGCCTGCAGAAGTGACTGTCGCTCGACATTCTCGACAACCTCTCACGACAGGAAAAGGCCCAGGAGACGAGAACGGCCCCAGACATACCGGCGCATTCCGACGAGGACAAGTTGAAGGCATATTAGAAAGGCCGGAACGACAGGGCCATCGCCCTAATCGCTGAGAACGTCTCCAAGTCCCTGTACCAGGCAGACGCCCTATCCAGTCAGGCAGATTCCCAGCGCCTGGCCTTCCTGGCCCAGATTGAAAAGACCAAGGAAAATGAGAGTGTACTGCAGAAGACGCTGGATGATGCGGTGCGTCGCCGTCAAGCAGGTGAGGAGTTTGATGTAGCTGACGTCGACGCGATGCTCACAGTAAGCGCCCCACCCACTAACAAATTCTCGTACCACACTTCCCCGCCGACGCCTGACACGGCCCCGCTATTACTGGAATAGACGAGCATCGAATCCTCGGCGGGGCCGATTACGAAGGCGCAGCGAGCCAACCTAGCGTCCACAGCGGAGAAGGACGCGTTCCGCACATCCTACGCGATGAAGATACGCCAGCGCTCGATAGAGATGGAGAACAGGAAGAGGCCCAGCCCGAGGCACCGCGCCGTCAAGGACGACGCTGAGGAGTTGGTGGCGGTGGGTGTTAATAACATGACCCATGAATAGGTGGAAAAAATCCGCACAGATCTGCGCATTGTTCTCACAGATAACGAGCGCGTCCTGGAAGTTCGATAACTGCAAAAGAACCAGATGGGACTCGTCACGCCGCGACACCAGAAGCAGGCGCTCATAAACCAGCTCATCGCCCTAGGCCACAGTATCAAGAGCAGCTACTCGCCCCTCTCCATGCAGGTCAGGCGCGAGATTGATTAGGAGAAGCGCGCAAGGCGCAACGCCTACTGCGCCGCTCGGGCGATCGAGCCCGCGCTCAGGGGCAACCTCGGACGTAGCGTCATCAAATTCTACAAGAAGCTCCTCGCCGAAGAAAAGGAAAAGTAACCTGCGGTCTTCACCGTCAAAGGGAAGGCCGAGTTACACTACGAGTATGGCGTACGCGCTGAGAAAGAGACTTCCCACCAGACTACCACACCAGCGGCCAAGAGACAACTCACCCAGGTGAGGGACGCCAACGTCCCCGGCACCCAATGAACGCACCCTGCGCCAGGAAGAGTGGCGGGGAGGGAAATAGGCGGACAGAGTTTATGACGGGATGGGGGAGAGAGGGAGAGGCGGAATGCCGAGAAGAGGACGGCGCTGAATCTGGTATCATGAAATGTGAACAGCTTCGCGCCGCGGGAGTCCGCAATTGACGCTCTTTTCGCGCACGAAGAGATAGATGTTCTCTTCGTGTGCGAAACGAAGAAGCAGCGCTGGCAGAGCGGCACCTTCAAGCCGCTAGACTTCGAAGGCAGCATTATCTCTATGGCCGCGTACACCAAGACGATCGGGAAGCGTCAAGGCCAAAGCATGGGCATCGCGTTTATATCAAAAAGACCCGTACTCGTCAGAAGAGAAGGCGCGTACCAAGGCAGCAGGAACAAGTGGCAGATCCTAGCTGTGCGGAGCGCCGACATCATAATCATTGGCGTGTACGCCACGCCGTCCGCGTCGGCGAGTGACTGGTCGGAGCTGATTGCAGAGGTAAAGCGCCTCCGAGACAAGGAGTTATGGCAACCACATCCGTACCTACGAGAGCCAACGGCGCGGAAGCCAGGGGTACTCATGGCGTCTCGATAGCTACGGCTACGGCTACGGCGATCGACAGGATGTATATCCGAATAATCTACATGACTACAGCCAAGCCCCGTTCCAACCGTTACGAAGCTACGAAGAGCAACAGGCACAGCCCTATGCGCGTTATGGGAACCCTGACCATGGCTACATTTCTTGCCAGCCCGCCGACC
Source organism: Devaleraea mollis (assembly GCA_032361265.1). Lineage (NCBI taxonomy): Eukaryota > Rhodophyta > Florideophyceae > Palmariales > Palmariaceae > Devaleraea > Devaleraea mollis. The sequence goes on along the minus strand of JAULCF010835679.1, from coordinate 8,240 downwards.
ACGCAAAGTTGTAACTCCAGATCCCCGAACGTCAGAATCGCACTCGCTTTGCTGACAAACCTGACTACAATGGTCAGCGTGACGAGGATGGTCGCCGTGAAGAGCCTCAGCACTACGAGGTTCCCCGTCGCGATGAGCGTCAAAATTACAGCGAACAACGCGACGGCAACGACAGTCGCGACAAGTCTCAGTTCGCACGTGCAAGAAAGCCGAGCGACAATTCTCGCCGGGCGGAAAGCGACTCAGACGGCCAAGCTCCAGCGCTCCCGTCCGGCAAAGGCAAGTACGCGCGGATCCTGCGCAACGACGCGCATACTGAGAAGTGGGAACGCGAAGCCGACGAGAGGGAGGAGGCCAAAACTGCCGCTGACCGTACCGAACGGGAGGCCATGCGCCGCACCGATAAGGACCGTTCCTGCCACAGTCGTAGTGAGGATGAATCCCCGCGGCCGCGCCTTGTGGTACCGCATCCGTCTGGGCACAAAATTGATGCGCTGCAAAACGCACAGCCGCTCCCAATTTCCCCACAGGCTGCGGTCGCCATCTTAGAAATGCCTAACCCTCCCAAAAACCCACTTCCCTATGACGCCGGCCAAAACCCGTACGAAAAAGTTAACGACTATTACCGCAACGTGCGCATAGTGGCAGAGCGAATCCATGCCAGAAACACGCTTTCGAAGGTCAATTAGTTCAAAGAAACGATTGATCCCGACGAATTGACAGACTACCTCGAAAGTACTGGTAAGAGGAGGGCCAATTGCTCGTAAGTCACGCTCAAAAACATAACGGAGGATGAATTACGGGCGCTCTACAACCCACGCCCAACCCTGAATGGGACAAAGCCTCTCACCGATCAAAAGAAGGACATCCGTTGGGAGTCTTCGGTAGGCCTAACACATGCAGCGGAAAACTTTCTTTACGATATCTTCCGATGCTTCCGCAAAGCCGGACCGCCTGATGATGGAGTGCTAAGCGCCGAAGATGGAAAGGGAAACAAAAAGAATCATGACCCCATCATCAAGAAAGCAACAAGCTTAATCACCAACACTGATTTTCGGAAGGGCATGCAGGGTTTTATGGAGCGCAACTACGATGCGTCACGCTACTACGCTACGTGGCGAAATGAGCTCAAAAGTAGGGCGCTCATGTTGGCCCTCTCCAACGACAACAGTGAGCGGCACCAAGATCGCCGCCGCGACAGTCTCCAGAGCACTGACCTGCGCCACCGCGTCGCCAAACGCCAACAAGGCGAGAGTCAGCGTGACGCCGCCCAGCCAGCAGGAAAACGATTAAAGGGCTCGGGTGACGACTACACGACGTTAGACTAGGCAGAAATGCACAGGCGGCTGAGGCTTGATGGCGAAATTTACCACAGTCATGAGCAGTACAACACGAAACATCGTGGGCTGACCTCACCGCCACTGTGCGGCCTCAGCTCGAGTGTATGCGGACAAAGGCATTAAATGCACTATTGCACAGAGCTCAGAGAACCCGAGAAGCGTCAGGCTTTTAAGAAGTGGGTATCGCAGTGCACGGCAAGGTTCCTCAAAATCCACCGCTCGATCAAGAAGCCTCGAAAGTTTGGTGGACGAGGCGGCCGAGGCGGCCGAGGAGTCCGGGGCCGAGATGGCAGAGGTGGACGCGGAGACCGAGGCAGTCAGGTCGGCTTGCGAGGGCACAACAAAGGATCACAGAATCTAAAAAAAACGTCGCATCCTCGAAGCGCTCGCCGATGACAGCCACGCCGACGAGGATAGCAACCACAGTGTCGACAATCCGTCAAAGTCGTACGTGGATAACGCCCGCATGCCATGTCTGCCATGCGACACCGGCTCCGACGTCAACCTCCTCGGCAACAAGCACCTACTCCGACTCGACGAAGCTGGCTAACGCTATGAACGGAGGCCGTGCCAGTCACAGGTCATCTCGGGCGCCCTCGGTCACGGAACCGAGACGGCACACGAGCGCGTCATCATAATACGACGCCTCGTACTAGAGACTGTTGCATGGCAATTGAAAGAACAAAACGTTTTATGTTTTCTTGCCCCAAGCGCCTTCGAGATGATACTCGGCCCGCCACTCACGCAGGAGATTAGGTTTGATGCCCCCGAGTGGATGGCCGCCATCTACGACGAGATAAATGGCATGGACCTTGACGAGAAATGACAATTTCCGGGGAAACTTTACGACGGCTAAGGTCGATGGCAGACGCCAGCGCCTACGTCCCACAGAAACATAAGGCCTAAGCGCCGCTGAAAGAGGCCGACCCGCTCGAGCTACACGCACCTTGCCTTAAAATAGGTACTCTAGATTTGCAACACGAAGAAAATATTTTCAAGAAATGCTTGCTCGCGCTAACATGGCCATCAAAGAATACCGCGCAGACGTACACTACGCTTCGAAGATTCCTGATGAAGCCGAAGCCAAAGCAGAGAGGTTGTTTACAAAATACAAGTTGGTATTTTCAACCAAAATCACAGGGAGACCTCCCTATGCAGTACCCCCCATCCGCATACCACTAAAGCCTGATGCAAAGCCATCTATGAGCAAGGCTATTCGCTATCCATCGCAAAAATAAGCTTTTCTAAGCACAACGTGAAAAGGCTTGCAAGACGAACAACTCGTTCGCAAGATCAACACGGCCGAGTGAGTAAGTGCGCCATTGATGGTGCCAAAAACTCCACCAGAAATGTGGAGAATGTCAATTTATTTAAGGCCAATCAACCAATCAATCGTCAAAGACACACCGCCTATGCCAAACATGGAAAAAATGCTCCTCGACGTCGCTGACGATAGCTTCTTCGGGGAAGCAGACCTCGTCCATGCATTTTCCAAGTCGCCATTCACGAGGAAGACGGGCACTTTCACACGTTCCGCGGTGCTGACGCGCACTTGCTGTATGAACCTCTTCGCTCGATGCAAGGAGCAAAGAACTCCGGCATATCTTTGCAGGTGCACGCCATCGAACTTCTCAGCGAGATCAAAGAAAACATTTTACTTTGGCTCGATGACTGGCTACTCCACTCACAGGCGTGGATCGAGCACATGACAGTTCTCGATGAGTTTTTAAAAATCTGTAAAACACATAACTTCACCCTAAGCCCTGAAAGGTGCAACCTCATCGAAAAACGCGTAAAGTGGTGCGGACGAAAATTACGGCCGAGGTCGTTACACTCGACCTTCGACGCATAGAAGGCCTGCTGGACATGCAGCGGCCTTAAAATGCGGCCGACCTACAGCAATTTATTTGCGCAGTCAGTTGGATGAGGAGCGGCATACCCGAATACTCAGTCGCCATAGCACCTATTCAAACAATTCTAGAAGAGCTAACAGCCAGACACGGTGCTAAAACGGTAAAGCTAGTCAAAGTGCTTCTCGACAACACGTTGTGGACGAAACATCTCCAAGCTTCTTCGAATAAATGACCGTTCTTACAGCAACCCGGGTGATTCTAACACACCTTGACTCGGCACAACGGCTTTGCTTGCACACCGATGCGTCGGATCACTTTCATGCGGCCGTACTGACTCAGGTACCCATTGAGGACCTATAAAAGCCACAAGGAGATCAAAGGCATTCGCCACTCGCCTTTATTTGCGGATCATTCAAAGGCGCAATGTCGCAATGGTCTGTTTCTGAAAAGGAAGCATTTGCAATTTTTAATGCTTTGTCTAGGCTAGACTACCTCACATGTTGTGGGCTCACTAATATATACACAGATCACAGAAATCTTGTATTCATTTTCAACCCACTGAGGCAAGATCCCACCATTCTGGCGTACCTAGTATCAAAGATACAAAGATGGGCGCTTATCCTCTCGCGATTCGAGTACATCGTGAGTCATGCACCGGGAGAATACAATTACTTCCCAGACTTGATTTCGCGATGGGGCTCGAATAGGGACGTCAATTCAAGGCGCCTATACATCCCAGTGCCATCACTGGCGAAGAATGATATCAACTTTGATACGTTCGTCGACCAGGTTATGGAAGCTCAAGGAAGCTTACCCATGGATGAGAGGAAAGGCCTCACGGTTAACACAGCAGGCACACACAAATGCTTAATGAGCAAAGGAAAAATGTATATACCAAAGGCTACCACGCTCCTCAAGCTCTCGATCCTATTCGTTGCCCACTGTGGCGCGGCAGTACACAGAGCCCGATACACCACGAGAAGTATGATTACGACCTAATGAAATGGGCAGGCTTGAACGACGAATTCAAAACCTTTTTTAACAATGCCTACACTATGCAAGCACAAAAGGAAGCATTCGCATCCCCTGGCCACAGAGCCACACTCTCCATGCGTCGAAGCCCAATGACATATTGCACTTCGACTACCCATATATGGGCGAGGGGAAGATGGCTACAAGTACATTCTTATACTTAAAGATGACTTTAACAACTACATTTGGCGTTTCTTAGCAAGAAAAGTGCGACGCCAGATTCGCTGTAAAAGCGTAAACAGCATGGAACGCAACCTTTGGCATAGCAAAAATATGGATCTCAGATCCAGGCTCTCTTCAAAAATGAAGCGTTGCAAAAAACGGCAGAGGCAATGCAAACAAAGAACTACTTCACATCAGCATACCATGCACAGAGCAATGGACCGGTGGAAGTCGTGTGACGCGAAGTCATTCGCGGAACACGGACACTGCTCTCTGAGTACAACCTTGGTGTGTCCTCTTGGCCGCAACTCACCTAAATGGTGCAAATGGTTATCAACCAATCACCATCCCCAAAGCTGGGAAACAACATCACACCTCTGACTGCGTTTACGCAGCAGAAACTTTGGAACCCTCTAACCTACCTGTTTACACAACAGGGAGAGACAGAGGCCGTAAAGACACTTACTATGGTGAATGCCCGCCAACTCATGCATCACGAGGCAATTTAAAAGTCAATTGAATCCATGCACCGCAAAGTCGCTGCCACTGCTAATGCACGCAGGGAGGAACAGACGAAACGGCACAACAAGAGTACAAATGTACACTCGATCAACTTTGAGTCTATGGAAGAAAAACTTAAGAATATAGCTGAGAAAATGCAGCTTTGGAGTGGCAAATATGAAAGGATTGAGATATGAAATTGGCTTCAACCACATCCTACCGAAAAACTCCCATAGGCAAGCAATGGAAAATTATAGAGCACCAACCAACGGCAGCGAATTATTATCCTTTTTGGGAATAGTACAATTATTCGAACGCCACATTGAGTGCGCCGCTGATCGCATGGAACCCCTGTACGACATGCTAAAAGGTACTGCGTGTAACAAGAAAAGCCCAAAGGACAAAAAACCCACATCTTCGGCTGAAGGGAGAAGTGGGGAAAAATCCAGGAGGACGCGTTTACAGATCTCAGGGCAGAATTAGCTAGCCCTACATTTTTAGTGGCCTAAGAATATGCAAAACGAAAAAGGCTTATCACAGACGCATCAGGAGTAGGATATGGCGCAGTCTTACTCCAAGAGCAAAGCCCAGATGACTTTAGGTCTGTAATGTTTTTATCTCGCAAGATTCAGGGCCCAGAAACTCGATATAAAGCTGCAGAGAACGAGGCTGGGCCATAATATTCGCACTACGCCAACTCTGAGCTTACCTAGATGGAGAAAAATTCGAGATATTTACTAATCATATGGCATTGAAGTGGCTCTCAGGCATGCAACACCCACGCCCAAGACTAGCTCGATGGTTACTAGAGTTACAAGACTTTGACTTTTCGGTCAATTATGCTCCAGAAAATAGCGAAATGCTCACAGTCCCCGATGCACTAAGCAGATATAGCTTCGACCCTAGTATCATTCTTTGCAATAAATGCCTAGAGGTCGTAGGCGAAATAGAGGATGGTGAGTGGGGTGTGGAAATATGATCAAACTCTTCACTCTCCCAGAGTGAAGAGTGGGGAGATCAGAGAAAAAAGCTGCCTCGGAAAAACAATGACTCGTGAACGAGGAAGGCATATTAATTCTAGTGACTAAATAGGGGCCAAGAATAGTAATACCTAAGAAGCTGAGACAAGCGGCTCTGAAGAGTGTCCACGGAGATTCCGATGTTGGACACTTCGGACTTACATTATCTGCTGTACGATTAATTTCATAATTCTTTTGGCAAGGATATGGAGAGAAGATCTAAAAGAATTCATCAAAAAATGCTTAAGGTGTGAGATTATAAAACTAAGGAGATCTAAGCCACCGCCTCAGGCTTTACTCAAAGTCTATCAAGTAAGCCGCCGCTTCTAAATGGTTGCTATTGATATAATGGAGATAATCCCAGCGTCCGAGGGCTTTAAGAATTGCAAGTCATTGGAGATTTCCTCCCAAGGTTCATGATAAGCGTGCCGATCTAAGAACGAGGAGGCAAAAACAATATCAAAGGCATTGTTCGAGATATGGATCTCCATCTTCGGACCACCAGAAAACTTGCTTAGTGATAGAGGTATAAAAATTGTAGGAAGAGCGATAACTAATTTATGCAGGCTCATTGGCACAAAAAATGTCAAAACTACGAGTCACTATCCACCGACAGATGGCCAAGTAGAGAAGTACAATAAGACCTTAGTGGATATTCTACGGAAGGAATTAATTAGTGAAGAGCAGTGGAGCGACCTAGTGCCTTTGGTCACTTTTCAGTACAACACATCGCAGCATAGAGCTACTCTCAAAACCCCGTACGAGGACATGTTCGGAGCACAGCCATTCGAGATAGATAACGGCATGTTTATGACATACCACACAGATGAGATAGTAGGATTTATGCCACTCGTAGATCGCCTGAAAGAAATGCACTCCGAATTATTTTCTATAAACAAAAAAGCAAAAGAAAAAACGCAAAACACTATAACAAGGCAGTGGCATCGCAGAGCTACGAGGGAGGAGGTCTACGTTTTTAATATACTGGGACTGACTTGCCAAGGCCGGAATCTTCGTCCACCTTGGCTCGGACCCTACAAGATCATAGAAAAACTATCAGAACTAGGCTATATCATCAAAGGTGTGGTAAATGGGACAGTGGACAGGACCCATGTGAATAGACTAAGGCGCTCCAGTACCATGCATGCCGAAAGCGAGGACCCGATGAAGGGAATGTTCCCAGATTCCTTTCGGATCTTAAGAGGTCTATTAGATTCAAAAGGCAGCGAGGAAGAGAGAGAATTTAAGATAAGGTCAGTAGGTACAAGCGGCTTCGTGTGGCTCCCGCAAGCAGAGGTTCCGGAAGTGGTTATAGCCGCTTACTATTTAATAAAATCTGGCCGCTAAGCGCGACCATAGGCTGATCAAAAGCCTCTTGTCCAAACCCCGATCGTAACTTTTTGGTGTACTTCGAAGTGGGGGTTATGTCGGGAATATCCTAATTTCTTCTGTGTACACCTAGAAGAGTTCCACGCTGGAGAAAGAGATCCAGTCACAAGGCTTATGATAAGCAAAAGATACGGATAATAAGAACCTGAGAACCACCCGTTACCATCGTGATTGAAATCTCGAGACGTACAGTACCAAATACCAGAAGAACCCTAAACCGCTTCTGCGTATCCCTGGAGGAAATCATACTGTACTAAGTGTCTGGTGAACCCAAATCTTCTGCGTACACTTGAATAGAGAAAAGAAGACAAGTCACGAGGCTTATGAAAAGCAGCTGTATAGATATTCATTTGCCTGAGAGCCACCCGTTTGGTTTCTGTGTACATGCGGAAAAAGGTCCCGAAATCAAGTAAAAGGAGGAGAGGCGCTTTACAACAAGCAACGGTGCAGATTTTCCATTTTCCTAAGAGCCACCCATTTGCATCCAGATTGGAATCACATATCATACTGTACCAAGGGTGACTTTATAGAAATTACCGATAGTCTTCAAGGGAAATAAAGCAGTCTTTACCCTGGATTTTTGATGACTTATCATACTAAGGGAATAAAAAATCATCTAAGCGACTCCACTCCGGGTTACACTGGGGGAATATAAGTCGGAACCTCAAGATAGGACGGAAGGAAGCCTCAAAGAGGGATGCCTCCAGAGCGACAAGGATTCATTCAAGGCAAAGACCCTCTAAGTATCATAGAAAGACTAGAAGGCGCAGTCAGGATGATTAGCAGCCTAGCGCTCTATAGAATATATAGCCGAACCAGGCAGCTTATCTGGCTGTATGAAGCAGCGATAAAAGAGATTTCGTTCATCTTGTTTAGTTTTGAGTTAGACTTCGCCATGAGAGTTAACCCGGAGCTATTAGCCTAGAGCTGTTGAGGCGAAGACA
>JAULCF010834569.1:0-19216 GCA_032361265.1 Devaleraea mollis | reverse complement strand
ACGGTTCCAACAATCAGGGATCCCCGTTTCATTCAATCCGTCAAAACGCAAAAAAATCGACGTATTTTCATTTGTTTTGTCCCCACGGTGATAGTGTCTCGACATAAAATCATTACGTGAAATAATAATTTAGTCGTCCTAACTAGCTAGAAAGGAAGACATCGAGACGGTGGCCTCCGACGGCACGAGCGTTTTACTCGACGTCACAGTGCACTCGATTCACTCCGGGGGGAGCATCGCACACTCTGAGCAACTTGTTCGACAGCTCGGAGAAGGAAAAGCGAGATAAGTACGACGTCTTAGCTCGGGAGAGAGGCGCGTCCTTTCTTCCGTCATGGAATCTAATGGCGGCTGGTCCCGCCAAGCGCTAAAGTGTCTAGACAAAGTCATTTTGCTTTACGCTATGCGCAAGGGGATGACGGCCGTCGCGGCGAAGACTTACTGGAGGTGCAGATTTACAATGGCGCTCTGGAGGTTTAATGTCATCGCCTTGCACTAGAGGATGGCCAACCCAGCCTTCCGTTCAGTAGGCTACTGTCAGTAGCGCTTTTGGACACTAAGTGTCCTACTTATCATTTAGCCATTTTTTTGAAAACAAGTTTGTTTTTTATAAAGATCGCTGCTTTCAGAAAACTAGTCCGAGGCACGGGCAACTGTACTATCGCATATCTGAGGCCTACGGCAACTTAGCATTTTGACGTTTGCACGGATGATGGGACGTTGATAGCCTGTAGTATCTTACGCCGGCATGAGGCTGGAGATTGATTAAACCTACTCGCCTGATCTTGGAAAACTGCTTGACATCTTTCTTAGCTTCAGGCCTAGCGCACCATAAACATCCATCCAGAAAGGACGGAATTGGAAGTCACGCTTCCACGTGATGCCATTTTCATTCTTGAGGACAAGCGCGACATCCTTTTCGCGTCTGAGGAAGTCTGAGACTTAATACTTCTAAGTGTCGAAGGCTGCTGTGCCAGAGATCTTGCAGCTGCTGCAGAGGAGCACGCTGGACTTTCCACTGTCTGTCACGGCGCCATGCACAGTGAAGTCGAAGGCTGCAGACGTAAAGTTCTTGTCTGTGCAGCCGGCCTCCGTCGTGATGTATATGTCGCCTGGGAGATAATCTGCGTCGGGAAGGAGGCCATGCGCCTCGAGTGGAGAGGAAAGTTCGCTCTCGACGAGGAATGTCTCGTTGGATGCACGCGCGACCTTTTTGTCTCGCGCAGTGCGCCCATAGCTTGTGTCATAGTTGGGAAAGGAGTGACGGTCAAACCGGTCCATTCGCTTACCGCATGTGTGGCAGAGGAGGGGCTTCCCGTCAGCCGACGTGTCGTACACGGCCGCGCAGGGCCATACCTGCAACCAAAGGCACCAGGTCGAGGATGGGAGCTCGTGCTTGCCCGGGAGAAAGATCTGCCAGACACGAGCTTCGGGAATGGAGATGGACATGAAGCGGGAGAGCTTCGCTTGGTCGTCCACGGAGAGGGTTGAACGGTCAGCCTCTTCTGAGGGCCAAAAACTTCACGGATCTCCGCTTCTGCAGCGCCCTGGAGATGGTTCGTTGATTATGGCCAGGTTTTTGCAGAAGGGAGAGGACGAGCAGATCGTCCGTCAGCACCACGTCATGCTCCTCATAAATTGAAGAGAGCATGGGCGGTATGTAGGCGGTCATCGCGTCGACCGAGGGTTGCCCCGGGAACTTCGCCACGGCGTGTGCCGTTTCGACCTCGAGCCAGCGTACGCCGGGATGGCGACTACAGTAGCAGGCACGTGTCCGAGGCCTGCATCCTATCTGTCGAGGGAGGCCAGGCGGAGGGAGGGCTCAGGGAGGTCGGGGATATCGGGCAGGAGCCTGTTTGTCCAGATAAGCTGCTGCTCATCGAACTGGGCGAGCAGGGGCTGCGTCTGTTCGGGAGGTGTCGCGCGGAAAATGTACACTACCTAGACGACAGACGCACACATGCGGTGCATATTGATGGAGATGTGCGGGTCGTTCATCTCCTTGACGGCGGATAGTAGTTCATCAATGCGGGGCATTCTCTCGCGGAGGAGTTCAGCGACGTACGAGTCGCTGCCGATGGGCGCGCCGAGCAGCTTGATGCCCTGCTCGAGACGGAAGGCTGACGGTGTGAACTCTACCGCGAGAAAGGGGAAGGGCATCGGCTTGAGAAGCACGCGCTCCTCCTCTGCCTTGGGGCACAACCTGTGGTGTATTTGTGTAAACAATCTTTCAGCTAGAAAGAAAGTATGACAGTAATAGTCAGTTTTCATTTGGCCGCACATATTTTGAACTAAGCGCGGTACCCTAATTAACAAACAAAAGTGTTGCAGCACTGCTATCCTGAGCTGTGAGGGACATATTTGTACACTGTTGTTCAAAGTGCCCATCATTTACAATTAAGTGAAGGAGGCCTGTACTCTTTTATCCCGTAACGATATATCTCGGCAAACTAAGAGGGTTAAAGAACGATCACTGGGGAAATAGTATTTCACTTGAGCACTGCAGAGGCCTAAAGAGCATTGTTTTCTGGTACTGTGTATTTTGAAGCCATATCTAAAGACACACACCACGTTGTACCCTGGAAACGCCCTTTTCGTAAAGTATATCATTGGAAGCAGTCGAATTCTATCACCCAGCTTTCATAGTGGCCATGTTGGAGCGTATCTGCTTAGCAAACTTTAATGCTCCGACCGCATCAGCAGGTGATATGGCGACAGAAAATAGCGGTTCCAATAAAGGAAGCAACTTCCCTTCCCGATCGAAAACATAGTCTAGGGCAAAGCGTGCTGATCGAGCATTTTCTTCCATGAATGGATGCAAGAAAGCAACATCCAAATACACTCTCGCCGCGCGCACCGAGCAGTTAATTGATACATCGTTCGCCTCCAACAAAGCCTTTTCGAAGAACTTCTCCACGCCTGGCCAGTATTTTTACCGCTCAAGCCCGGGCCACGCGGCCAGGCGGCCGTCTTTCGCATACGCTGCGCCAGTTCTGCATCTGGAATGGAACACGCTTTCTCTAAAATCGTACGTAGACGTATCGAACACGCCTAGAACTTGCTTTTGCCATATAGAAAGAGTATCAAAACTCAACGGTTTGTTGGCTGCCGCGTCCAATCGGGAAGTTACCAGTACGCTCGGAATTTGGTCTCTTCGCCAGCGTTTCTACTGCACCTGTTCGTTAATATTTGCAGTAAACTCGCGGTGAGCATCTACAAGAATTGTAGACGCGTCTAAAACGTTGGATATCCCTTGCTTCAAAGATGAGGTATAATAGCCTTCATACGCTTACGTGCGAGTTCCGATCCAAATTTCTAAACTATCTGGCGTTTGATTATTTTTCGTGTTCGACCCCCGCGTCGACCAGTCGACAAGTATCGGCCGCCGTCTCGTCATCTGGCTCAGTCTCGCTTTGAAATCGCCCGATAATAGTCTTTTGGATAACCTCTTCAAGTCCTGGCGAGTAAACACAGTGAGAGTACCAAGCACAGTCAGATCATTTTGCCTTCAAAATCAGAGGAATCAGCCGATCGGCTGAATGATCAGTGGCGCAGTGGAGCGCCAACTCCAGAAAGTCAATAGCGAGGCCTCTAAAATGTCTTCGAGAGCTTCTAGAACTTTACGCCTCTCCCTGGCAGAACCCACGAAGCGAGCAACAGTCTCCTCGGGCCCAGCATCATCGATATGAAGCGTACTATGGTAGTTACGGCACCACGATTGCACAGGCCCACCCTCAAGATCGCTACCCTCTCCGGAGGTCCATTCCCAGGCCGCCACCCACATTTCGCAGTCTCGAAAAATGACGCGCTTCAAGACGGTGACGATCCTATCCTTTCGCTCTCTGGTAACGGGCTCGGCTGGTGTGTGAGAGGCCACAATATTGTGGTGAGCGATTGATGTGATGATGGAGGGGTCATATGAGTGCATTTTTGGGTCGACTGAGGACCATCCACCAGGCATCCGGGATCTCTTCGCGCCGCGAGGAGAACGGGCTCATGCCCGACGCCGCGGATCGCCCGTGCGACATATACGTCACGACGGCGGCTGAATGCTCGGACGCCGCCTTTTATTTCCGCCGATTTCATGGGGTGATCCCAGACAGTGGCCAAACCAACGCTCTCCATATCCGCAGCGGCTCCACCCCGGGCGCAGAAGTATGCGATGCGGAGGAGCGCAAGATCACTTAATTTCTCCGCAGGGAAAGGGAAGCTTCCCCCCTCTTTCTTATGGAAAACAGCATGATGTGGTCGCGCGGTTTCCAGTTCCGGCCGTTCGGAATGAACACCTACTGCGCCTACGGACCTGAAGCTCGGAAAACTGTCGATCAGTTCTCCGAGACCAGAGAAAGTCGATCTAATCAATCGCCCGCGTCATGCCGCCGCAAGATTCTTCAATTGAATTGGCTACTCAGCATTTTAGCACTTGCAGTGATGTGCGCTATGCTGACCGCTTAAGCGATCAGCATAACGCACATCACTTTAAGTGCGAAAATGCTGAGCCGACGGCCCCTGTAGCTTTTTCCCCTGCTCCAGGCGACGTCCTGATGTATGGGACTCGTGTACCCACGTCAACTCACGTGAGTAAGACGCTCTCACAGAACGACCAGGAGAACGGTCACAACTTCCAGCAAATTTATCATACACTGCCGCAATTAAGCGGGTGTATCGCACACCAACTTTGACCGCCCACACAATAAAACACAAGGCGGAATTCGTCGCCCTGGCCACCGAGGGTACTCAACACTGCACCCGCCTTCCTCGGTGTGCCAACTATCCTTGCTCTCGCTCTCTACTCTACTCTCGCGCCGTGCCCACGCTCTCCACGCTCTCGCGCCGCGCCCACGCTCCCTCGCGCATCACTCTCCACAGCGAGATCGCGCCGCCACCACAGCCACAGTGCTTAGCCACAGAGCTACCGTTTGTAACCCTGCAGCAAGAGCGCTACAGCCACAGTGCTGCCCGGGTGAGGTTCACAGTCAACCTTCTCCTGTTCTCTGCTCTGGGCGGACCAGAGTAATTCGAATTGAAAACCGCCGAGCAGTCAAGGGGTTTGCTAAATCAGCCCCCGACAGGCCGGTCGGAAAACGCCCACTACGGCCAGACCGGACCGGCCCCCGCCATGCCTCGGAGACTACGTGCCGATGACGAGGCTGGCGGCCGGCCTAATCGACGTCAACGACGGAAGGTCAACAAGCTTCAACATGAAGCGAACCAGTGTGACCGTGAGAAATCACAAAGTGATGATCCCGCTGGCGGAAAGGCGATGGTATAATTCCTCCTGACCAAAATGATGCCGAGTTCATCGTCGTCCAAAGATGACGACGATGAAGACGACGACGACGAACCCACTGGCGGTGAAGACGGAGGAGCTGAAGTTACAGCGGCCGCTGAAGTACCGCCAGCAGGGACGTCAGTTTCCCACCACACATCTGCTGATGTGCCCTCGTCTGCCTACTTGCCTCAACATGAGGAAGACGAAGAGGTAAAGCCCGCCGGAGAAAATACCGACGAGGCTAACGTCTTCACCGCAAACCTCCACTTTGGCCGCGACGACAGGGGAACTTCCCCTGTCTCCGAAACGCTCTGAACTTCGTCGGGCGGAAACGCAGCGTTTGAAACTCTGCGTCTCCGCCCGCCGTCGTTCAGAGCGTTGCGGAGACAGAGGTCGTCAAGGAGTAGATAACGCCGACAATCGCTAACGCCGGCGCAAATCCTCCTGCCGACAGCGTTGCTGTCAATATTGACATATGTCGAGTCGCCCGACCGCAAATTTGCGCAGGCCACTCGTAGTGTTACGTCACGTGAGGAGGTTGAGAACCTCAACAAAGTCAGCCAGCCCAACGCCAATGCGCAGTCGGACCCCATCAACAAGCAACAAGAATGTTGATGGCGAACATAGACAGGCAACACCGCCGCAAAAAGATGCAAAAGTTACGGGAGCAAAGCTCTCCCCAAACTCGGGAGGCGATGGGCGAAGCAAGTCTGTCGATAAAAATGGCGACGAGGCCGAAACAGCTTCAAGCCAGCCCGTCGATTGAAATGAATTTGAGGCTTGTGTCACATGCTAACCAACTTACCAATGATGTAATGAGCCGAGCGAACAAAATTAAGATTGGAATTGGTGACCCAAGCGAAAGTTCGTCGAAACGACGCCCAGAATGGGTAAAATTCCAGACTGCCTTAAGTCATAACATCCACTGCGATGTTAATAATGCTACCACATTGGAATATATCAAACGCTTGTTTCAACACCCTAATACGCGCGTCTACTCACCAAAGTGAAGTGAAAGCCGTAATAAGAGAGAATGGTTTTATGATCAACTACTACACGTAGAGATCATTAGAGATTGGAGTGGGTAAATTCCAGATCTTGACCACGATACAGTCTTCAAGCCTGGAGAGCTTTATAAAAATATAGGGCTACACTGCGAAAAGATTAACATCTAGCGACGCCTCAAAGCTCAACGAGCTGGCGAAGCCATAAAATATTAATATAGGGAAAGATCGACGAAGGGGTAAAAGTCCTAGCGTCGCCTACAAAGCTCAATGAGTTGGCAAAGCCCAATTATAATAATATTATTAGGCAACATCGCAAAGATTAAATCTAGCAACGCCTCAAAGCTCAACGAGCTTGCGAAGCCATACAGTATTATTATAGGGCAAGATCGCCGAAGGGGTAAAACTCCTACTAGAAGTCGCTAGTAGCGTCACCTACAACGCTCAACGAGCTGGCAATTCCCAATTATAATAATATTATAGGGAAACATCGCGAAACGATTAAAATATAGCGACTCCTCAAAGCTCAACGAACTGGCGAAGCCACTCTATACTAAGATTATAGGGCACAACACGTGCACATGATGATCGTGTTCCGAAATGGAAGTGGAGGGCAACAAATTTCAAAGAGCTTGCAAAGCCAAACGCATGCAAACGATATCGGCGATCACGGCTAAGGTCAAAACTTGACCCCCGTGATTGCGAACAATCGCGCTCACGATCTAACACGCCACAATCGCGTCCGACCACACCTCAACATGAGAATAATGACCAACATGGTCGTGGTAACACCCCCCACTCCCGCCCTCGCTCCGAAATGCATAAAAATGCCGATTCAATGTGCATTGCACGGCAGGCGAGGAATGACAAGGCCATCCCTGTCATGATCGGAGGAAGCATCATACTCTTGATGATGGCTATGGCTACGCGTAACACGCGACGGCTATGGCTACGCGTCAAAGTACGATTGATATGGCCAGCCAAGTCAACAGGATGGCTATGTACCCGATGATCGGCAGACCGGATATCAAAATAACCCACAGAGGTATTCTCAGGCCCCGCACCAACCCTCAGAGGTTATGGCGGGAAACAGGCACATCCCTGACATGGCTACAAACCTGACCAGCCTGCCGATCATGCTGAGTGGGAGCGTCCCTCGCCAGACCGTTAGCAGTGTATACGTTTCGCTGACGAGAATGATCACGACGATCAATGGCGGGAAGACCTTAGTCACGACGACGAGGGGCACGACGAATACCATCACGAACGCGAGCTTCACGCTGATCTCGAAACTGACAATGATCAGCGAGACAGCTAAGCTATCCGTGACGAGCCAAAGAACTCGCATGGCATGAAAGCTCAGCGTGACGAAAGAAGTAAACTGACTTTGATCAACGCATAAGCTGTGCTAGCCGTGACGATCCAAAGATCTCTCACGGCATGCAGGCAGCGTGACGAAAGTGAACGCTCCGCCAACAAGTCTTAAAGCCAAGCGCCGGCGCTCCCGTACTGAAAGCCATAAGACGAGCGCAGCCTACGCTGGGACGCGGAAAATGGAGGACGGGAGCGGGATGAAGAAGACTCGTACGAGCAAGCAACAAGATGGATCGCAAATGTGGATCTGAGGAAAGGTATGCAGGGTGTTTTGGAGCGTAACTACGACGCATCTCGCTATTATGCCATGTGGAGGAACGAGCTCAACAGAGGGGCAACTATTCTTGCGCCATCGAACTACAACGGCGAACGGTATCAAGACCGCCGCCGTGAAAGTCGTCAGGGCAATGACCCACGATAGCGCGGCATCCAGCGCCAACATGGTGATGGTCAGCGCAGCGCTGCAAAGTCAGCCGGAAAATATTTCCAGGGCAATGGCGAAGACTACGCTAAGTTTAGCGAGTCGGAGTTGAGCAACCGCCTACGGCGATGTGGATAATTACCACAGCCATGAGCGTTACCAAATCATCCACTGTGGTAATAAAGCGCTTCCCATAAGCATCTTCGGCACGAGTGTGTGCAAAGACACGCACTAAATGCACGAGTGCAAGGCGTCAGGAGAACTCCAAAAGCGGGAATCATTCAAGCAGTGGCTCAAAACTCGGCACGTCATCGCCCTCAAACTGCATCGTGTAATCAACACGAAGCAGAAAGGAGGAAACATATATGACAGCCGAGGCGTCCGAGGCGGCCGAGGCGGCCGAGGTGGCCGATGAGGAAAAAGAGACCGCGGCGGTCGGGATGGCTTGCGAGGGCGCGACACAGGATCTAAGAATCCTAAAACTTCGTCGCGTACTCGACTCCAATGCGCTAAGCAACCACTCCGACGAGGACAGTGACCAAAGTGTAAAAAATCTGGCTAAGTCCTATGTGGCAAACGCCCGTCTGTCGTGCCTAACTGACACCGGCTCTGACGTTAACCTCCTCGGCGATAAGCACCTTCGTTGAATCGAAGAGGCAGGCTAACGCTATGAGCGGAAGTCCTGCCGGTCACAGGTTATCATTTGCGCTCTCGGTCAAGAGACCGAGACGCCACACGAGCGCGACATAATACGACGTCTCGGGCTCGAGATGGTAGCTGGGCACTTGGAGGTACAAAATGTACACTTCTTCCTCATCCCAGCGCCCCTTAGCTGATTATCTGAACACCAGTCGCGTAGGAGATTGGTTTTGATGCCCCTGCGTGGATGGACGCCAACTACGAAGAGCTCAACGGAATTAATATCAATGAAGATTATTGGCAATTTCCGAGGGCAATTCTACGCCGGCTAAGATCAATGGCCAATGTCGCCGCCTACGTCCCGCAAACACGAGGCCCAAACGCCACTGGACGAGGCTGATCTGCTCGAGCTACAAGCACCATACCTCACTACAGGTACTTTAGATATTCAACATGAATACAAAAGTTTCTAAAAGGCTTGCTCGCGCCAACATGGACATCAGCCAACGCGGACGCACATTACGCAGCAAAATTTCCTGATGACGCCGAAGCCGAAGTAGAGATGTTGTTTACAAAATTCAATACGTATTTTCACCCGAACTCGCAGGGAGACTCCCCTGTGCAGCACCCCCCATACGCATCCAACGCAAGCTTGATGCAAAACCATCAGTGATGCAAAGCCATCAATGAGAAGGATGACAGGCACTTGCACACGTTCCGCAGTGCCAATGCGCACCGGCATCATGAACCACTGAGCTCACTGCAAGGAGCAAATAACTCCGGTATACACTTGTAGGTGAACACCACCGAGAAATCGCAACGAGATCAAAGAAAATATAGTACTCTGGCTCGGCCACTGGCAAATCCACAGAAAAGCGAGCGCAGTACTGCGCTCGAGAAGTTTTTGAAGATCTGCAAGACAGACAACTTCACATAAAACCCGAGTACAACCTTGGCGTGTCGTCTTGGCCGCGACTTACCAAAATGGTGCAAATGGTTTTCAACCAATCACCATCCCAAAGCTGGGAAACAACATCACACTTCTGACTGCGATTACGCAGAAGGAACCTGAGAACCCTCTCTCACCTACATTTTTACACAACAGGGAGAGGTAGAGGCCGTTAAGACACTAACTATGGTTAAGGCCCACCAACTGCTATACGAAGCAATTGCACAGCCAATTGACTCCATGCACAGGAAAGTCACGGCCCCTGCGAACGTACGCAGGGAGAAACAGACGAGACGGCATAACAAAAGCACGAACGTGCAGTCGATCAACTTTTAAGTTGTTGACTATGTCCTCGTCGGATGCCCACAGCCACAGGAATCAACAAGCTCGGCAACACGTATCTACAGATATTTGTAGACGCTGCGACTGGATGGGCAACTGGCACCGCGATGAAAGAAAAGTCAGGCAGCATCGATCATTTACACAACTATAAAGGCATTGCAAAACAAGGCAGGATCAATACTCAAAAGGCTGCACTCCGACAACGCCAAAGAACAAGACATGAAAGATCTTAGCCGATTTCTTCAGGATCAAGGCGCAGAGCACACCAAAACCGCGCCACACTCCTCACAGCAGAACAGCGTCGTGGAGAGACGCTTTCGGACCATTTTAATGCTGCACGGTGCGCCTTAAGAGCTAGCAAACTGTCGAACGACTTCTGGTCCTTCGCATGTCTCGATGCCATTGAAAAAGGCAACTTTCTTTCACTACTACGGAAGAATGGCAACGCAAAGTCGCCACCTGAAGTATAGGAGCAAGAGGGCATCACTTTTGACAGCCTCAGTGGCTCACACAATTTTTTGCCTTTCGGGAAACCTGGTTTCGCAGTCTTAACCACGCCAAACCTCAAGAAGCTCTCATATAGAGCATCAGCGGCACAGTACCTTACATGCATTACGAAAGACTTGTATCAAGTATACCTGAACAAAACCAAAAAGATATCCACTGTTAGTGCCAAAGAATTTGTAATTGCAAAAGAGAAACTTGACGCATACAACATACCAGACTATATCCACCCTCTCGCAGATCATGATGGCGAAGCATTTACGCATAGCGACAAAAACAACAGCAAATACGATGGCACATCGAACTGGGTCCTACACCCTGCTAGCAAGCTCAAGCCCGCAATAAAAAATTGCCGGAAAAGGAGCGCCTCGACGAAGCGTAAACAGTTGATGTTCGAGACAGCCAAGGCCGTGTACAGAAAAAGGGCAGCGCTTGTTCCTAACAATCTCGGACGGTGTACCAGGAATGTATTCCATATTAAATTGAACGCCAACAAGAAAGCACAAGCCGCCACGTGCGCAGCACGCTTTCCAGACCCTGCGGGAGAAGATCTAGAGGAAAAGGAGAGAAAAGAAAGTGAGACTTACCAAATAGAGTACAGCTTGGCCGCCATGCAGAAGGAAGCAGGAGCAATACCACCTCCACCAAACCCCAAGTCGCTTGCTGAAGCAATGCGAAAAAGAGATGAAGACGAGTGGGCAAAGGCATATGACGCAGAAATCGACAGATATGATTCAATTCTGAAAACTTGGACGTATGAGAAAGTAAAGCCTAATTATCGTCCAATGCCACATCTAATGAATTTTAAAGCAAAAAACTAACCTTTATGGTGGCCTGGAAAAACGCAAAGTGCGATGTGATATTCAAGGCGATCGTATGAGAAAAGGCTTAGATTTTGATAAAACAATTGTTCTTAATAACCCTTTTTAAGAACCGCCTCTCATATGCCCTCACAAAGTGGAAGAAGGATATTTTTAGCCGCGGCCGCTGCACAAGGCTACGTAGTGAAATCTTGGGACGTCCCAGGAGCATGCATGAGGGCCCCGAATGATCCGCGTTTTAGGGTCACTATGATACAACCGCCACGCGCTGACGGAACGTACAAAGAACCCGGAAAAATCTGTGTTATGAGAAGAGCCATGCAAGAAGATCCTTCAGCAAATGCGCAATGGGACTGCTGGCGAAACTATTAGCTCAAAAAGATGGGGCTGATATAAGGTTTTATCTTAACCAAGCGTGTTCTGGACGATGACGAAAAACGGAGTGGCCCGCATTGAAGTCGATAATGACGATTTCTTGGTCAGTGCACCGACATTGGAAGATCTGGACATTTTGTCCCAACCTTTGAAAATCTGGGACATAGCAGTTCAATCGCTATCACCAGAAAACCCAATCAAAACGACAGTTACAAGCGACAGCTCACTGCCCACATCTTTTCAACACGTGCGACTCAAAATCACCAAGATGGCAAATGGTGGAATTCACATTTCGAATCCTCAATAATAAACAAATTATTTGAAAAGGAGGGACTCACTGGATGCAATTCTGTATCGGTACCGTACAAAATCTCAGCCGATCTCAGTGCTACGAAGGAAAAGGAAGATCTATGTGACAAATCAGAATTTCAAAGCGCTGTGGGAACTTTGAGATTTATCGCAGATACAAGCAGATACAACGCATCCTGGAATCACGTGGATTGTTGGCATGCTCGGCAGGCACTTACACATTCTAGCGCAACGGCATCATGATGCTTTGAAACCAATTTACAGATATTTGTCTAGTCGAAAAGATCACTGGCCAACGTATGAAAAACAAGGACCGTTACATTTAGAAGGGTACACAGACTCTGATTATGCGGCTGAAAAAGACACAAGGCGTTCTGTCACTGGGGTACTAATATTAGCATCAAAACAGCCTATTATTTGGACATCGGCGAGGCAAGCAACGGCCACGCACTCGTCTACTGATGCTGAGTACATCGCCGCTGACACAGGCACAAAAATGATGACGTGGCTGTCAAAATTAGCAAAAGAATTGAAAATACCGTGCCAGGAAAAAACGACTCTTATAATTGACAACAAACCGTCAACTATGTATCATCAAGGAGAAATCATCGAAAATACAAGCCACGAATTACACTTATTAGTTGATAATAAGGGCGCTTTTGATATTTCGCATGCACACGGTCCATCGAAGAGAACGAAGCACCTTGATGTAAGGCACCATTACATACAGCTGCAAGTTAACAACAATACCATTCGGCTCACGCTAATACCGACTACTGAACAATGGGCCGAAGTTTTAACACAACCGGTTGGCAACGTCATTTACAAGAGGTCTATGGCTAATATCGGATTTCCGGTATCTTGAATGCAGCAATATTGACCAAAGGGTGTATTATACCGTTGAATTGTCTTTTCTAGATATTGATCGATATCGATAATTCGACAAATACCGGATTATACCGTTGAACTTGCAGTAGTATAACGATACTATAATAAGATAGTCGTTCTATAGGAACAGCTATACTGAACACTTTTCGTGGGTATATAAGCTGAACACATACGGCAACCAACCCGAATAAAGAGGTATCGAGTTACTTACCTTTAGAAAACTAGGGCCCGCTACGAGAAACGCCGGCCAAAAAAGCGCAATAGGCGAGCGGGCTGACACCGGGTTCCTGCTATCAGGCGCGGAGCTCGGCTTCTAGTATCTCCATCTCTTCGTCGGCCTCCTCTGTAGCCTTTATAATTTATTTAACCTTCCACTCTCCAATGGGGATTCTAGGGGAACTCTTTAGACTGGACGCATTTTTTCTATGATCCCAGATTTCCCCTTGTAATCTACAAGTTGTAGTACAAGAATACAGGATCTCTAGCTAGTGGAACTTTTTTTAGTGTACGCGAAAGCAAATAGGAAATCTACGACTTAACCTCCAAGTACACGAGAAGAGTATGTAGACGTTTGATGAGTGCACTCATAAGCCATGGCTTGTTATCTAATCGCGAGTTTTTCGATCCCCTTCCTTGAGATCAAAATCTGCTATTACCACTTCTGGGACCTCGGACTCATTCATCCAGATATAACCATTCTTGCCAGCTGACTTGAGCTTGAACTCACGTTCCGCTCTTTTCCCTCGAGAGTCTAGTAGAGTCTTTCAAATCCTAAAGAAATCCGGGAAAATACCTTCCACATGGGGTCCTCGCTTTGAGCTTGCATTTTGCTAGAACGTCTAAAACGATTACCATGTGTCCTGGCAACTGCTTTATTCACCACACCTTTCAGCATGTAAATAAGGTCGGATGATTTTCGGCTATCTTGTAGGGTCCAAATCAGAGTTCCGTTCGGCCGGCTATGACCGAATTTTGTACCGTAACCGCGTAACTGTTTTCGATTCCGCCAGTAATTGGTCAAATTTCTACGAATATTTTCCATCTCGGTCGGTAGACCGATTTTTTACATAATCCCCGGTCGGTTAGTAGTCCAAAAGCGACACTTTTCTGAATAATACGGTCGGTCTTGCATAGTGATTAGAAACATTGCGGTCGGCTCCTGGCCATTTGAGCATAGAAAACCGGTCGGTCAGCGGTCAAGCATCTTATAGAGACAGTCGGTTGACGATTGGCGGACTTACTAATGGAACATGATATTACCTTTATACGGCCATTTTTAATTAAAGTTTTAACTTTTTTATTTATTTTTTAAATTAAAAGTTTAAAAAATACTTCGAATACAAAGAACTGCCCCAGCCAAACTAAATTAAAAAGTACAGAAAACAGCAGAACTCATAGTGGAACTCTAGTTACTGAAACTGCTTTTTCTTTTAAAAACATGATCCCGTGACAAGGCAGTTGCCATAAACTAGCGCTAGAACTGGGCGGAATGCGGAATATCCGAAATGATTCTGATGACGAACTGGAATTTTGCGGAAAAAACAGATCTTATCCGCCATTCTACTTGGAAACGATCTTTGAGCTACAAGTAGGCGTACAGTACTGTAAATCGTTTATTTTAATCTGTCACCTCGCGAAACAACGATCAGCTACAGTAGTGGGACAGAGAACGGGCTTGGCCTAATTAGGTCAAGCCCGTTCTTGGCCAAGCAAGCCGCTTGGGTCTGCCGAAGATGACGACGTACAGTACAGTACTGTGTCACGTTCAATAAGGAAGTTTCCGAGCTTTTCTTGATCGCCTACATCGTTATTTGGGTCTTCTATCGACAATTAGATTTGTCTCACTTGATCTTCTATGTTTCGTGGCTTGAAAAGTTGATTTTCAGGCAAGTATTTGGCTGATGGCTTAGGCGAGGCTAACCTTTTTTTGCTAGTTGAGCTCGCCAGCTCTCAGTTATTGGTAATTGTGTCTAGCACTGACAATGCTTGCGCCTCATACTTGAAGAGTGCGAGCGCACTCTCGACGTGTGTTGCACTTATTTTTAGATCTTTGCTTTGAAACCGTACTGCCGGATCACACTCTCAGCCAAAAAAACGATTGGTCAGTACCTTCTTTTTTGGTTTTTCTTTGAATCTTGTGAGGTGCGTGGTGGATTATCCGGACAATTTGTACGCGTTTTCCAAAGCATTAAACGAGTTGTTCGCCAGTCAACGGACGGAATTTAAAAGACGAACTGCGGCGAGCTCTCATGTCTTTTGAGCATGAATAATGCAGCGAAATGGCGTCTCATTAATTATTTCCCTCACTTTTTGTGACGAATACCTCGCATTGATAATTTTTCCTGCACCTTCTCAATTACGTATTAGAAATGGGACGAGTAATTCCAGCTAGTCTAAGGGTTTGCCGTTTTATCGCTTTCGATTTTTGCGTCATAGCTGTGTTTTGTCTTAAATTCTTTCTGCAAGTCGATTTCTTAGGTAAATGCTAGTCTTTCATTGGCTCTCCTTTCATCTTAAAATACCCTAGCGATTATATCGTTTCTTGCCTTCATGTCCTGGGCCATACCTTACCTACGGTCAGCCTGTTGTAGGTAAATATTTTTGCACCTAGTTGTCCTTGAGACATATTAAAGTCTTTCTTGTTCTCTCGTCCTTTTTACCACGTTCCTTATCTGCCGTCTCTGCTGGCTCTCTTTTCCTTAATCTTGGTCTAAGACTCTCTTGTTTGTTGTTTTTTGCTAGAATTTTTCTCATCAAAGTCTATGTCTTTTTTGGCGAGTGATAAGGAAAGCACTCCTTTCTGTACTACTTGCAAGTAGCCATTTTATTAGGAATAATAACATTCAAGGCTACTGAAAGGTTTTCCTTCCACCGAGAAGAAATTGTCAAAGTACGAGGGGCATGCCCTTCGTACTTTGGCAATTTCTTCTCGGTGGAAGGAAAACCTTTCAGTAGCCTTGAATGTTATTCTTCCTAATAAAATGGCTTGATATTTCTCTTTCAATTCCTGGCCGCTTTCTCTCCGCAGTCGAATTTTTCTCATCTCGGCACAAATATAAATGCAGTTTTCCTGCGAGGCTCAATTAAAATTCTCTTCTGCCTCTGCCTTTATTTTGATCGTAGTCCTGTAAATTCTGCCAATCTACCTTGGCTCGGACTCTTAGAGGTGGAGAGGAACTTTTTAGATGTGAAATGACCTTAGAAGTTGAATAGTTCTATAGCAGATCGAGAGGCTGCCTCAGGTTGAGTTGATCCCGGTTCAATCTTCGTCTCAGCGTTCATCGTCATTTCCTTAGATCTCAGTAAATGTTTTGCTACTCCGACTCTTTTTCGGGTATGTTAACATGGCAAATTTGCCACTGGTGTAAATTCGGCGTCTCCCGTCTCGATTTTTATTTTTACTTTTCTCGTCACGTTGTAGTGGTTATCAAGCTTGCAAAGCTTAGGGCCCCCCGCAACGTCTATACCGAGTAAAGAGAACTGCGGTATGATTTTTCTCTTTAGAAGGTGCCGGTTGCTCTCCATCTGGTATCTCTGCTTTATTCCTGCATTCTTGCAACGGCCTGGGTCGAAGGCTTACTTTGAAAGCTTCTCCTTTCGCCGTCTTACCTTGAACATTGCTTTTTGGTTTGACTTATTTCTTTAGAGCTCCCGACTTCTGACCGTCGCGACTCGAGCAGCGTGGTGGCTTCACGCTTTTCAGATTTTTTGGGTGATTCCCTAGCGTAGTATGGTATTCTTTAGCTGCGTTCGCTTCAATCCACCCTGAAGTTCCCTTAATCATGATGGCTTCCTTATTTCTTAATAGCAATACTTATAGTCATAGATATTAATCGCCTCTCTTACGCTTTTTTGCACTATCTTGCGTCCTGATGTTGGTAAGTAGGACTTTTGCTCCAATATGTTTCCCTATAATACCTACTGCTCGTATTCTGAGGTTATCAATAGTAGAATTGCTTATAGACTAATAGCTCTGTCTTTATTAATTGCTTGTGTTGAAGTATTTAGATACTAATCCTTTCTTTTCGTGTTCAATCTATTTGTTCACAGTTTACTTTGCTGTTTAAGTTTTGATGAGTACTTTAGCTATTATTTGTTTCCTTATCTGAATCTTTCCTACTACCTTCTTATCTATCTTACATCCTGCGAACCGTACGTACTTGTTACTTCTAGAAGATGGCGAGAAATGTTTTGTTGGTGACTTGAAGACCTTTCCTGGGTAATAGTAATATAATGTCGGGGACATGGCATTAAGGCCGACAATAGATCCCGCCCTACCTATCCCTTCCCTGCTTCCGGCCCAACCTAGCGGGTTAGTTAAGCCCGTTTAGAACCGCCGACTGCCTTCCCCCTCAGCAGCCCTAGGCCGGAAACACCGGGTTCACTCTCCTAGCGGAATGAATAAACACAAACTGAAAAGGATGAGGGAAAGTTCTTTTATCGCTGCTTCACTTAACCGGATAGGCCGATGAGTTCGGCTTATATACAATAAAAGTGCAAACTTCACTTCTCTAGTCTTATATTCTAAAATTCCTATTGAGCGTTCTTCTTGAAGGGAGCCTTACACCCTCTCTAGCGCTACTTGTATCTTGGCGTGTGGCGAATATCTTCTTTGTGCTTTTCAGCCTTCTTGAGCCTCCTAGTATAAATGTTTTAGGCACATGGGCTGCCAATTTCCTTACTTTTGTCAACTTGACCTCCTTACTTTCATAGATCAGAACATGATCAGATCCCAGCTCTGCTGCGAGTTGTAAGCAGCTCATCCAATATCCTATATTAAAGAAAACAATTGTTTACATTAATGTATTCTATGTCATTTTCCTTCTTGCGCCATTCATCTCCTTTTGAAATTTCTTAGAGGAATGTAGTTCTTTGAAACAGATCTCTTTCTATGCACAATTCTCTAGCGGCTTTCATAGATTTCAGAAGTTGATGACTACTTTTGTACTGGAGACCTTAAACCTTACTCTACAAGCTGCCAGAATATCACGGCCCCGAGAGATTGCTTTTCTCCACGGCGCGAGCAGATCTCCTTTAGACTCAATCATAATGGCTCGAGTTAAAACACGTCACCCATGTAAAAAATCATGTACCACCTTACCAAGATTCCCGTGGCTGTTGATTTTCCTTGATTTAATATTTTGCGGCACATTCGGGGGAAATCCCGTTGCGCATAGAGCTTTTGTTTTCCTCTAAACGGCTAGTGCGCGATCTATGAACCTCTTCTAAATCGAGAACGATATAAAGCGATTGAACTTGCATAAAAGGTTGATTTTCCTAATTCTAGTTATATCCGTCCTTGCGGCACAAGAATCTTAAGTCCGGAGCAGCTGCATGCTTTTACCGCTGGAGCTCTTCAGATCCTTGGTCCAATCCTCAATCTTAGAAGTTGAGCTGATCGGATAAAGATGAGCAGGTCTTCCAGTCTGCAGACCGTTCTGTACACAAAAAGTGTTTCATGATGTCTCGCCATAGTTCGAATATTTGACACGTGCAATCGGTGATAATCTCACTTGGATCTGGGGCTGACAACTCAGCAACTGCAATGATCGGGTACTCAGCAATGGGGAATCTAGTGGAACTCTTTGGACTGGACGCTTTTTTTCTATGTTCCCGGCTTTTCCCTTGTTAGTATGGGAATACAGGATCTCTAGCTAGTGGAACTCTTTCGAGTGTAAACAGAAAAAAATAGGAAATCTCCGGCAGTTTCTTGAAGGGTCGGCTGCAGCGGAGAGGGCTTGGCATGGCTGGCACGACACTTAGGGCATGTTTTGGGACCAGGGAGACCGTCCGCGCAGAGGAGTGAGGGCTGTGAAAACTTAGATGTCATAGCGACATCTAAGGAGGCGTAATCTCCCAAGGTGGTGATCCAAACTCCCAGTGGTGGCATGAGAAAGGGGCCTGCCTGTATAAGGCGCCTTCCAAAATGCTGCAATACTAGTGGCTGGCCTGAATAGTATGAGAGCGATTCGTCAGCCGAAAAATGGGTGGCGACCGTTGAGTGCACGACGACGGTCGGCGGAATCTCAGATTGCGCGACCTAAAAAAAGGACGCGCAACTGGGCCATGCCCAACAGTTGGCCGGCCCATCTCATCGACGCGCTGCACCAACAAGCGACTCCTCTCCGCCACGCTCGACCCGACGCCCATACCCTCTACAAAACGGAGAGGATCTTCGGGCGCAGCGCATTTTTTGTTTTGGCTTTTTTCTTGCTTCTATTTCTTCACCGTGGGGACAAAATTTTCGAAAATACGTCGATTTTTTTGCGTTTTGACGGATTGAATGAAACGGGGATCCCTGATTGTTGGAACCGTACA
>JAULCF010833458.1:0-19227 GCA_032361265.1 Devaleraea mollis | reverse complement strand
CAAGGCAGTTTGCCACGCTGGAAGTCAGCGATCATCATTCTGCCGGCAGTGTTGATGTCAGGCTCGTTTCCCTTCAGCAGTCGACCAGATTTGTAACAGAACTGCTCGAGGAAATCTTCTGCGCCAGTCCACGACACGATACCGTACGTTTTCGCAATATACTTGGGGTCAACTCTGTCAAGCAGGGCAGGAATGTACTCACTCGCGTTCTTCCCAAGCGCCTCGACGCGCACCACGCTCTTGAGAACAGCCTCCGCCTCCGAGTTTCTCGACGAGTCATGGACGACACCGGGACAATCGACGAGGAAGACAGATCGAAACAGCGCCACATACTGCCAGACTTTCGTCTCGCCCGGGACGGGTGCGACATTGGCCACTTTCTTGCCCCGCAACGCATTGATGACGCTCGACTTGCCGACATTCGGATAGCCGACGAGGCCACAGGAAATAGACTTCTTCTCACTATGCAGGCGCTTGAACTGCCGCAGGAGGTTAATAAGTGAGCCCTTGCCGAACGGATTCGTGACACTGGAATGAAAGACGAGCGTCGGATAATCGCGCGAGAGGATTCGCAACCAGCGCGACGTGGCCCATGTCGGGACGAGGTCGCACTTGTTCAGGAGCAGAACCATGTGCTTATGCGGACACTCGCGCTTCATAAACGACTCTAGATACTTGCACCTCGTCCCCAGCGGATTACGCGCATCAAGAACCTGGATAACGACATCGCTTGAGTCGACGACCTTGTGCAACTCGCCCCAAATCCTCTTACTCTGCCCCTTGGTAAACACACGATCACTCGTCGCATTCTTCAAATCATCAAAGCGCAGTCCCTCCTTGACATCCGGGTCGAACGGCGACTCTGCCGCAATCGCCTTGGCCCTCTCGTCGGCCGCAACCTCCTTGGCATCAACATCGTCATCAAATTTCTGCGACCGCTCCTCGGCGCTCTTCACCAAGTCCGCAATACTCGTACTGCCCAACTTCGGCCGCTTTCTCTTCCGCTTCTTACTAAAAGTCTCCTGAAAAGGCTCGTTGACCAGCAGGCCCATCTGCGTCCCCGCAAGCGCCCTCTCGTCCGTATCGCCGTCAGCAATGAGTCCCATCGGCAGTCTTTTCTGCTTGAGCAGCACCTTATAAGGGTCGTGCGCCGTAGCAGTAACAGCGTCCCTCAGCCGGGCGAGATCCGCCTGCTGCACGACGCGGGTATTGCCGAACCACTTCCTATTCGGCGCCGTGCGGCCGGCGCCGACTTCCGGCGTCGTCGACGTCAGGTCACCCGCGTCCTTGATGATCTTCCCGTCGCGGTCGCGCTTGTGCGACTTCCGCTTGTACATCTTCAGACGCTTCACCGTCGCCTTGTCACGCCCATGGCCGAACGACGCCTTGCCACGGTTGGCGTCCAGCGAGTGCTTCGGCAGCGTCCCATTGACGCCTGCCGTCAACTTGGGCTTGACTTTCGGCATAGCGGACGAGAAGGAGGGACGTGGAGAAGGGGAAAGTGCTTCAGGAGGCTAGCAGAGAGCTGGGTGTTGAAGACAGAAAGGCTCGGGGAGGTTCAGCAGCGACGGTGTCACGGGTGGGCGGCAGGGCACGATACCGTCGTAGCACCACCGACGGCGATGTGTACTAGCAGCTTATCATACTGGAAGTAAAGTCTGTATTTCTATTTTCTATTTTCTGGACAGACCGTCCAGATCTGCTCGAGGAGGCCTAAACCCCTAAACCCTCAGGTCTAATAACAGAAGGTGATTATCCTCCGCAATGTTGGCGACGTTTTTCAGTTGCTATTACTGTAGCTAGCCAGGCTACGTCGAAGTAGTAGCCGTCGAATAGAAAGAAGCTGGCAGTGAAGGAGCGCTTTTGCCAAAGCGCAACTTTTAAGTTTCAAAAAAAAAAACTTCAAACTTGAAACTGAACTCTTTGCAACTTTTATACATTACTGAGCCCTACAGGCCCAAGCCCAACTGATTCACCAGCATACCGCGAAGTTACTACGGGCACTTCTCGATGCACTTTGCAACCTCAACTTGCTCATTGGAAATATGGCACTTGTGGAAGCCATCAGCCTCACCCTTGCTTCCGTCGGACTCGCTGTCAGAGACGAATTTCGCTTTGCTCTCGAACGCTCTCGAGCAAATCGACTTTCCTGCAATGTCGCACTGCATGTCCGTCGACTCTGCGCATGGCCGCACATTACAGAATGACTGATCGCCCGTCTTGTGCTCGAATTCAGCGCACACACCGCGGCCCTTGCCGAGACTCGCCTTCGGCGAACACGCGCACTTTGTGTCGCTCCACACGCCGACGTTGCTCGAGCCAGAGGCGACGGCCTCCGGCACAGGCGCACCGGGCATGAGTTTCACGTCCTCGTTTTGGATCTTTTTCGTGGTGCAGTAAAAGAAGTTCCCGCCCGCGCTCGCGACAGCCTTGTAGACGTCCTTCTGGACAGAGGCGCGCGTGCAGAGGCTCTCACCGCCACAGCTGCACTTGAATGACGGCTTGCAATCGCGCTCTTCGCACTTCATGCGGCCGTCCTTGAGCGTCTCGACAACGTCGAGGCACTTCGCAGACGCTTTTCCGGTAGTCTCGCATTGGCAGTGCGTGTCTGTGAAGAAGCACGTGTCAGAGGCGGCCCTGGCGGAGAAGTTGAGACCCTTTCCCCCGACCTTGGTGCCGGAAGACCGCGAAGGTCGTACAGCAGAAGCCAGGTCGGTGATACTGGACTGCCCGTGGAATTTGATGCTCGCGTGCGCGGTTCCTTCCTTTGACAGGAAGAGAAGCGTAGAGCTTCCGTCGATCGATCCAACGCTCACCTCAGGGACCTCGTCGCCATTGATGTCAGCGATCCTGGTCAGGTTTGTGCCAAAGCCTTCATTGGGCTGGAGCTGGCGCCCTAAGCTCAAGTCAGATGTCGCAGAAAGTTTCTGGGTGTGCTGCACCGAGCCGTCCTTTTTCATCAAAAGAATATAGACTGCACCCTTGGCTGTCCCGGATTCTTTATCACCTGGTGCTCCAATAGCAATGTCATCCACTCCGTCCCTGTTCACATCTCCAATCGGTAAGACCGAGCTTCCGAACATATCTCCCTTGGTAAGCGACTTGTGGAAAAAGCCCCACTTCCCCGGAATGACATGTCGCTCGGCCTTAATCTTGTTGTTGGTCTTCATGAGGTAGACACGAACCGCTCCGCAGTTGCTGTTTTCATTAGGAGAGCCGACAACATAATCTTTGTAGCCATTGGCATCAATGTCTCCAATGACTGTTACTCTCTCCGCAGGAAAAGTGTTCGATCCGATCTGAACACTTTCTCCTGAGCTCACAGTCGTGACTGGTGCATCCTTTTCCACTTTCTCTGCTTTTTCTGTCTTCTGCAGTGAAAGGTTTTTGACGTCGACCAGCTTGTCAGTCAAAGTTTTTTCGGTGGAAGGGGCATTCTTTGCAACATGAGCTTCCTTGTTGGATGCATCTCTAACAGCGGTAGGAATATCGGCGGCAGGCGATGGAGCGGACTTTCCCTTAACTTCCGCATCATGCTTCGATTTATCGTTCCGGACAGTAGAAGGAAGATTTTTTGAGGCTCCCAAGGCGCCAGCTTTCTTCTTCCGACGAGAGTTTAAATCTCTCTCGAACCTAGACGCAAGAGCCTGTAGAGCATCAATAGAGTCTTGGCCGAGAAGCCCTGCTGTTTTGATCGCTGAGAAGGGGAGATCATTCTTTGCATTTGTATCACCTTTGGTGATCCCAACCAATGATCGTACTAGCGTGGCATCAAGCCCCCGAGTGTGCGCTGATGTCTCCTCATCCGCTTCGTCTGGCTCCAGCCCGTCATCGTACGCCACATGCACCGCCTCGTCGCTAAGCCTGGTTTGTTGCATTTTATCGACAGAGCTTTTGTTACCGCGAACAAAAGTGAGAACCAGCGTCAAGAGCAACAATTGAAAAGTAATTCTCATCGTGATCGCCTCGATGGAAGTTTTCCAATGCGGAAAGACTGCGTGGCTGAGGTGTAGTTAGTTAGTTGGCAGGTTGCGCTAGACTATCCGGTATGCTCTTAGTTGATGCTCACGTAGACTGGTTAGGCCAATGTATGGGACGACATTCGTATTAGGCTCTAAATTTGTACTCCGAACAAAGGTGTTGAAGATCCTGGTATCGCTGCTCGAAATTAAACAGGTGTAAGGGGAAAGCGTACATGTACGGTGTATACACCATTTATGCCTTGCGCACTGGCTTTTGTCTCACACTTTCCTTTTTTTTAATTGTGTTCGAAACTCGGCTCTGAATCGACATCTAAGGTCTAATTCGAAGGGTATTATATTGCTTTCGCACTTCGAAGAATATCTATGAAAAACCTTCTCAACTACGGAAATTATTAAGGCAGCTCTATTTTCTCACTGTAGAACCCCAATTTAAGCAGAGAGCTACTGTAGTACAAAGCATACTAAGTTTTAACTTAAATGTTTAGCGTGTCTGTTGATCGTGATCGTGATATCGACAAAGTCTTAGACGATATCGGAAGATGGTTTTCTTTCAAATTCATTGCTTTTAGCGTCGTCAAAAAAAGTCGCTACTAAACGCTCAGTTTTTTCTTGTTTTGCGTGAACGCATGATAGTTTGGATAGAGTGATCGCATAAGGCTGAAGAGAATAGATACATTCATACTATGAACTAGTAGTTCATGTACAATGACATTTTAGCGATCTGAAGAGACCACGCAACAGCCGGCTTCCTGTAAAACCTTGAAGTTATGTAAATTCATGAAAGCAAATTCTCACGCATAGTTTTCAAAACCTCTCATTTTTCTTTTAAGATTGCTATAGCAAGTACTCTAAGTTATAGTGTAATATATTGTGAAGTTAAGCTGTGATCACTGTTAGAACGAAATGAAATAGAGCACTGTGTTATAGTATAACACAAAGCTCTATTTCATTTTGTTCGAACCGTGAACAAAATGAAATAGAGCACTGTGTTATAGTCTATATCACAAAGCTCTATTTCATTTTGTTCGAACAGTGATCACCACTTAACTTCACCGTATATTACAGCCCTATTGCACATATGCAATATAATGTTATGTTAAAAAATGAGTTCCTTTTCTATTTAAATATCGTGCTCACCAGTTGGACCCAAATGCTGCAGCATTTGGGCCCAACTGGTGAGCACGATATTTAAATAAAAATGGAACTCATTTTTGCTTTAAAGCGGGGTTCTCTAAAAGCATGCTTTTCATTCACGCATAGGAAGTCTGGGCGTGCCTCATTGCTTTTGCAATGAAGCACACCCGGACTTCTTCTGCGTGGTCTGAAGTGCAAAATATTATTTGAATTTGTTCAATATTTCGTTTACGCGTTTTTAATCACTTTAAGACGTCTCGCGTACGCGTAGTCAATGAATTCAGCTTTAGCTGAAACGCACTGGCTTGTTCTTCTTGGCGGGACAACAAAACTTCCAGTTTTGCAATAGCATATAAACAATGCTAAACTGCAAAAGAAAAATACAGCCAGATAGTCGTCCATGATGACGCCGAATATTGTTCGAAATCGAACATGCTAACATGCGCAGCTGCGCATGGGAATAAAATGGAGCGGTAAATTCTGCAGAATTAATAATAAGCCCTGCCACGAGTACCAATTACGATCGTATCTACTCGAGTAGCAGAGATTCTAAGGAGCTAATTGCTACTTCTGTTAAATATTGGGAGCATTGAAGCGATACTTGTGAAATCAAAACTAGAACGCTTTTGGCTGTTAGTTCTTTGCAAATGTAGCTTAGGCGCTTACGTGCAAATTTAAGCGGCAATGCTTTCAACAGTTTAATGCAGAGTGCATGTCCTTGATACACAAAAACATAAATGTCATGCAAACAGCTTTGCATATTCAGATTCAGCTTTGAGAAACCCACGAACGTGTCTTTGATGAGTTTCAGAGAAGCGCTGTAAACGCTTTTGTGTCACGACGCTTGTCTGTAGCTTCGTTTTGTGATTGTATACTCTATGTATGTGCTGATGAAGCCATCTTTTTTGGTGCTCAAGATCTCTATGTGAACCATGAGAAAGAATTACATGCAGCATTTGTCCATTTGCGCTCTCTAGAATGTAGTCATCGATATTTTGGAACATCTCTAGTATGCGCTCTTCATGAAAGTAGCTCGTCAAAATGGTAGGAACCTGTTCTACTTCTGCATCCAAATATTTCAAAAGACTAAGCGTAAACGAGTCAACGTATTTCGATAAAAGCAGGACGACCTCACTGCAGTTTTTTGAAGTTGATTTGATTCGCCTTTTTAGGCCCTCCAACGCCTCTAATTTAGAAACTATTTGAAGCTTAGCTTGGCAGCGATTCTTTCGGACGAGTCGCTCTTTCAATTCCATATCGCAAGTACTCTCTATAGCGTGAAACAAGTACCTTTCGCTCGCGCAAAAATAGAGTCTAACGAAATCCCCAAACAGTCCAATCCATACGTAGAACGACTCTGCATCATTTTCATTGACATCCAGTGCTCTCTTTTCCATGGACGAAGATATAGCGTATAACGAAAAGAGCTCCGAACGGATAGCGTTGTGAAAAAGTAACAGGCGGTCCATCCCCGATCTGCCTGAGAACTCAACAAATGCGAGTAATGGAGAGCGTGTCACGGCTGCGCTCAATACTTGCTTCCTCTTCCGGTATTCCTCCATTTTTGCGGGAAGCGGACGGTCTCTGAAACTATTCAAAGTGCCCGGTTCTCGTGCGCCAGTGTCGAGGTGCCACCGAGGAGGAGGCGCTATTGTTTGTGATACGCCGTTTCGTATTTTGTGCTCCAGAGTAGAATCGTAGGTGTATAAATTCCTTCGAGAAGAATCGTAGTCGTCACTCCAAATCAAAGACGAAAGTGGTCTATCTTTTTTAGAAACTGGCCGTGCTAAAGCGTCGTACTTTTGAAATGATGCCTCGCCATATTTGTCATTAGACCTCGACGGGGCGGTCACAACGCTAGTGATTGTTTCGGCAATTTGGGCGTCGAAAGAGTCAGTGCTTATCGCCACGAAAGGATCTGACAGTGATTCTTCCCTTTCTGCAGCTCCTTGCTGAGCTCTTGCAGAAGATGTCTCCTGGGTTTTTGTTGCTGCTTTGTCCATTAGTCTTAGACTCTCCCCCTCCCCGATATAAATGATGGATCGGCAAAAAAGTAAGGACGACCGATTTCTCTAGTATTTGTTTTTCAAGAGGTACCCAAATCTCTTCTACTTCGACTCACCGTTCGGGCAGCTCAAAGCAGGCTTAGCTTAGACCAAGTTCCAGCAAGCGCCTGCAATTTCCAAGTTTTCAGTCAAAAGGCGAATCATGGAAAAATAGGATAAAAAGAGCACTTAATTTGCCACGAAATTAAATTCACAAGCTTCACAAGCCCTTTTGCATTTCAGTGAACAACAAGAAATACTGTGGAACTTGGGTTTGGCCAGTATAAGCACATGTGCAGTAGCAGATCTACATATAAATCCAATTTTTAGTAAGAGTAGAATTTCCTTAAGATATAAAACGGACCAAGCATGAAGAGCAAACTTATCATGACCTTACTAAGGTATACAAAAGCCTGAAGCCGGAGTGCTAAAGAGCATAAATGAACTAAAGAACTAAAGAAAAAAGAAAAAGTGGAACCCTATACGGTTCCACTTTTTCTTGTGGAACCCTACAACTACTAAATTGGTATACTAAATTAGTAGTAGTAGGGTTCCACTTTTTCTTTTCTACGTCTGAGTTAGCAACAGTTCTCAAGCCCGGGTGCTTCATTCTCCTTGCTATGCAGGATTGACGATACATCCCACGGAATAATATTCATGATAGATCATCAGGATCATAATAACAATATAAAATTATATATTATATTATGATGTCATGATAACCGTCGAACATACCCAGATCTTGCTGGCGAACGGCTCTGCGCTACGTGGGCAGTCACGTAATCACATCATCGACGGATTTCTGTGCAGTTAAATTAAAAAAACCGATCTACATGGTCGGTAGTCAAATAGTGCAGCTGCAAAAGCTACCGAAACTACAGCCTTTAGCTAGCTTAAAAGTCGTCACTCACTTCAGTCTCATCGCTTGCGTTGATGAGAAACTCGATCCATTTCTCAGACACAGAACCAATCGGCGGTGGATGTGAACCTGTATACTCTGGGGCCCGTACCACCGATCTCAAGCGCTCCATGAGGGCTTTGCGCTTCAAACCCACAATCACCAAATCTTGGTCCGAGAATGCAAGCATACGCGACATCAGCTGCAACACATCTCGACGACGCAACGAATCCGCCCGGAAGTAGCTGACAAGTAACTGGCGCACAACCCTGCGATCGACCAACTCACCACCTGACTCTGGGTGGTTCAATCGAGACAACTTTTCCTCGAGCTCCAACTTCAGCTCTAAGCGCTCATCAGCCAATCGCCCCAGCGCTGTTCGCTGTTCTAACACTTCAGCATTTAAAGCCTCAATTTTCCCGTTGGCTGCAGCAATGTGTTCCTGCAGCTCGGGAACTTCTGCTCCACATTCACGAGCTAGCCTTAGCTCTTCCTCTAAATCTGCCGTGCGCCTGGCCAATTCTGTATCACGTTCAGCCTCAATTTGTTCGATTGCAATTTCGAGATTCTTTTCAGCTTGTCGGTGGGTTTCCACAAGGAGAGAAGCTTCTCGCTCAGCGTTTTGAAGCTGCTCTGTGTCTTCCAAACTCTTAGTGGCTGCATCTTCTAACTCAGCAACTCGTGATTTCTGGAATTCAACTTCAGCGGCCAAACGGCTAACATCTAATTGACGAGCTTGAGCAGTTTCTTCAGCCCAAGATTGTGAGCTAGCCTTCGAGTTTTCTAACTCCTCCTCGAGAGTTGCCACTCGATCTTGAAAGTATGCTAACTTCTCCTCTGCGTCGTCGAGCTCGTGTGTCCTGCTGTTAAACTCTGATGTCAGGTTGCCATTCAGTTCCTGCAAATCCTCGGCCTCGCCTTCCGCGATAGTAAGATTTCTCCTGGTCGAGGTCACCTCACTTTGCGCCGTGGTCAGTTTCGCCTTCAACGACGCGATTGCATCCTCGTACTGGCTCTGAACTTCAGAAGTAGCCCGGCCCCGTTCCAATGCCGCGCGCTTATCAAAATCGCTAGCAGCCTGGCGGGTGGTTTCGAGCTCATGATAAGCTTGATCTAGCCTTTCGCTTAGAGATACTGCCTCTTCAGCGCTCTTGTGCATCTCATGCACAACCTACTCGACAGCATCGACCACGCATTCTAAAGCCTTCGAGTGCAAGACCTCTTCACTCTCAGAGGCAAGAGACATCCATCCCATAGACGATTCCTCCGGACCGAATTTAGCGACAAGATTCCAAACGGCGTCTATCTTCTCCCTGTGGACTCCCAGTGATTCATGCACAGCGTCAAATTCATCTCTGGAAACCGTCACATCCTGCAATGCCTTGAACTTTTCAATTGCGGAATTCCACTCAGATCGTACATTGTCGCGCTCCGAGATAAGAGACTCGTACTCGACCGCGGATACAGTTGTCTGTTGCATGTCAGCAAGGCTCTGATTGGCATATTCCAAATCCGCAATCAGCTGGTCCCGCTCGGACGATATAGTGCTGCTGTGCTCGTTTGATGAAGCAGTCTCTTCCTTCAAAATGCCCAGATTTTGGAACGAAGAAGCTAAATCACTACGCAACTGGTCTCGTTCAGAGGAAACATCCGCTAGACTCCTACGAACAGCCTGTGCATCCGATGTCAATTGCGCAACTGTTGATACTAATTGCTTGGATTCTGTTGCCAGCTCACGGAGTGCCGAAATCAATTTTGATGCCAAAATGTCCACGCCTTGAAAAGAGTTTTTCGACTTCCCAGCACCACTAGCTAGAGCCGACATAAATGAAGACGAAGATGGAAGAGCAGAACAGCTTTCACTATCACTCGAAAGCGCAGACAATATATCAGGATCAACGGAAGCATCATACAGCGCTTTGGCCGTAGAATTGAGAGTGGCACGATATGCCTCGCTCTCCGCTCGAAGAGACCGAACTTCACGATCCACTCGCTGTACATCCCCACTTGATTCCTCCAAGATTTTCTCACTGGCTACCTTGTCACGTTCCGCATCGCAGATAGCGGAATCGTACTTGGACGACAGCACAGCAAAATCCTGGCGAACACTTTCCCGATCCGAGCAAAGGTCCGCTATGCGAGAACTGCTTTCCAATGCTTCACTTTCCAGCTGTTCGCACCGCGACATTAAACGCGACAACTCAAGTTCAATGACCGAATTGTGAGACTGGGCGAACACGGCCGATGACTCGGCTTCCGCTAAACGTCTCTTGAGCTCAGCCACCGCTTCAGCATTGACCAAATTAGAGCTGTTCTTTTCAAAAGATGCTCGCAATTCGTCAACCTCGACACTCAGAGCATCACCATTGCGTAATCTGACAGTCAGAGCAGCAACTTCGTCTTGTAAAGCGGTTTTTTCAGACGTCAAATTTTGGACGGCGATGCAAGCTTCTTCGTTGCTCGCGGTAATTTCGCCGAGCCGATCTTGCAGTCCTTGAAATTCTGAGCCGGCCGCTCGCAACCTGGCACCAGCATCATCTCTCTGACACTGGTACTTCTTTCGCTGTGTAGAAAGCTTGTCAATCTTAGCCAAAGCCCCTGCAAACTGCTTCTGGACAGTAGAAAGCTCCTTCATTGATCTCTCTCGATCCGACTCAACCGCTTGCAAGGCTGGTGAAGCACCTTCAGTACGCTGCTGAACAAGGGCATCTCGTTCATTTAGAACCCCAGCAAGCTGAATGCTAACTTTTTTCACCTGAGATGCCAGACCATCAGCGCGCTCAGTAGCAGCGTCGCGCTCAGAGGTTACTGAAGATAAGCGGCATTCAACGTCAACCAGCTTCGACGAATTAGCCCTCAGCTTCCCCCAACAAGCGGCCTCCTTTGAACTCCACTCGCTCTTCTCCGCCAAGAGACAATCCCGCTCCCTCAAGACAGCCTCCAGGCGATCTTTCATTGCCACATTTTCAACCTTCAGATCGTCTAACTGTCGAGAGGAAATCTCGCTCCTGCTACTGACCTCAGGCTCAACATGTGCACGAGGGCGAGCTTCTTGGGACAGCTGCTCGAAAAAACTTGAACTCTTTTCTTCGACAGCTGTCAGTTGCTCCTTACACGCTTGGGTCACAGTCGAAAGCTGAGATTCTAACTCGCTCTTTTCTTGACCCAAGCGCTCACAACTGTCCTGCCAGGCCTGTGTCTGTTCTGAAGCCGAAACAACAGTTTCCTTGAGTATCGCCATCTGCGACCGCGCTTCGTCCCGCTCCAACCGAAGACTTTCAACTTCGTCCAACAAGGCTTTTGCCTTTGATTTTTCAAAAAGCCCCAACCGATTTCCGGGCGAGAATTCCTCTTCCGAGTCGGCAGGTGGATTGGGCCGAACGCTAAAGGTCTCTCCACCGTCAGCACCGACGCCGGCCGCAATGCTGGGTTCAAATGATTCCCCGAAGGGAGATGTCGGATAAGGATCGACTGCGGGCCGCTGCTGTAACTCAACAGAAACGTCTAAGAAAGCGCTTTCCTTGGGGACTGCAAAAGGATCGCTCAAAGTCTCGTTCTTGGCAGGACTGTCAGATGGAGCTTGAAGACCATCCCTAGTCGTTAGAGCGCCCGACGGCTCATCCCGGGATGAAGCATCACCTCCCGTAGGAATCGAGTAGCCGGCCCCATTTCCATCTTCTCCAGCATGACCAGATGCATGCCAACTATTTTCGTGTTCAACAATCCCATCGGTCGCATAGGGGGCTGCAGATTCACTAACTGTACCTGCAGCATAAGGAACCGAGTGTTGAGCTGCAGCGTCGCTCTCACCAGCACCAAAATAAGATCCAGTCGGATTGAGAGTTTGGTCATTCGAACCGACGACGAAGGCTTCGTCACAGTGCTCCGGCTGAGTCCCGCTCACGCCGCTTACTTCTCCTTCTCCAGGTCGGGGATCTACGCTAGGATTAAACGCAGCAAACGGATCCTCAACGGGAACGGGCGTAGAAGGTGGTTCGCCCCAATCCATTCCATCCATAGAACTAAATGCAGGCGCATGTTCCGCAGTCGCCACTTCCACTCCGGCACTGTCGCCATAGTCAGGGGAATGGGGCGCTTGTAACGGCCCATTTCCGACATCTACAGGAACGCCTCCGCTACGAACAATCTCTCCCACCCGCGCAGCGCCATCTTCAAAAGAAGAGTTTTCACCTCGATTTCCGTGGGAAGCCTCCGCGCTGGCAGCGCTAAATGCAGAACGCTCAGTGCCCACTTTTCCCACCCCAATTCCCACAAATGGATCCTCTGTCACTTCCGGGCTAGTAGCCGGTTGCCCCCAAACAGAGTCGTCAAACTGCGCCTCTTCCGTCCCTACCTCCAAGCCAGAAGACTGATTATCTGCAACTCCGGGGCTGGCAGCAGGCTTTCCCCATACCGCTTCGTCCAGCCCATCTGGCGTGGAGCTGACCTCCTTTCCAGCGGCAGACTCTGCAAAAGACTTCTCTTTTACCTCTGGAGCGCTAGAGGACATACCCCAAGACCACTCCCCTGTCTCAGCTTCTTGGCCACCATTATCAACATTCTGAACACCACTGGCCACGTCTGGTAAAGCATCGACCACCTCCACAGAAGCCGTCTGGCTCCCGTTCCCTAATCCTTGAAACGGGTCCGAGGTCACCTCAGGCGAGGACGGAACTTCTCCCCAAACATCTCTGTCTACTTGAGTGATGGTCGACTCGCCCTGCCCCACACCCGATCCCGCCAAAGTATCCTCTTGTGTCCCAAGCACCTCAGACCCGTTCCCGTCATTATTCAAAGCACTGGCTTCGTTCGACACAACTTGCACGGTCGAATCGTTCCCACCACCTATCCCAGCAAACGGGTCGTCACCAGCAACGGGAGAACGTGGTGGACTCCCCCAGTAAGTTTCCTGAAACACTGGTAACGCCGAAGGTGCCTCCTCGTTTTGCACAGCTACCCTGCTTTCCTTTCCCATCTCTGCGCCACGTGGAGCAACATCCGATGTCGAAAGTCCATCAGCCCCTGACGCAGCAACCGCCTCCCCGGCCACAGCATCGCCAGGCGGGAAAGGGGAGCTTTCAACAGCGGCGTCACTAAAGAATTCTGTAGCAGCGTCTGCAGGCACATCATTTTTCGAAGAGATAGAGGCAAAAGGGTCGGCAGTAACAGCTGGCAATTCAGGCGACAGGGGGCCCCAGCTCGAAAAATCGGGCGGCGGAGCCAGGCCCGGAGGCATATCAAAATGGTCACCATCATTCGAAGCATCATCCTCTCCACCAACAACTATAGAAGCGAAAGCGCCGCCGCTCTCCTTTGGCCCCCTATGAGCCGCTTCCACCCCATTCTCAGTCGCCGGCTCTACCTCGATCTCGCCAAAACCAGCATCGTCTCGCCAATCGCTTCCATTCAGCGAGTCCCTTGGACTACGCGGCGCATAAGGACTGTCTGCAGCACTCCGCAAAGGCGATGGTTCTCCCCACGATGCCTCATCATCACCGTCGGCAAGCTGACTATTCTCCGCACCACCCGAGTCAAGACCATGCGGCGGGCGCGGCGCAAAATCGCTCTCAACAATTCCCTCAATACCCCTTACCCTACCCGCAGATTGCTCACCACCACTGCCGGGCTCTTCACGCGCATCGCCAATCGGCGGCGCATCTGGCAGCAAATCTCCTCCGTGCCCATCGCCAGCATTCGCGGGCAAGCCAAAATCGTTACCCGGCGCAAAATCCGACTTCTCTACCGGCTCCTGGTCGCCCCCTAATTCATCTGCACCTACTCTCCCCCCATCAAAACTCTGCGGCGGCGGCGGCGGTCCGAAGTCTTGTGCCGACGCCGGCGGTCCAAAGTCGTGCACTGGCACCGGCGGCGCAAAGCCTTGCGTCGGCGCCGGCGGTCCGAAGTCCTCACCTGGTGCAGAAGTCTGCCCCACCTCTCCAGGGTTCTGCCATACTTCTCCAAAGCTCTGCGCAGCCTGTCCGACACCCTGCGGTGGCGCACCAGCATCCGGCGCCGGAGCACCAAAGTCCTGCGCGGGCGGCCTCGGCGGGCCGAAGTCCTGCGGAGGCGGCGTCGGGGGCGGCGTCGTTTGCGCCTGCGCCGCTGGCGACGACGGTGCCGACGACCCGGCGACAGTCACTTAGGCTGCGACGCGGCGGGTGGGGCGCGCGGGACGGCGGGATTTGGGAGCTGGAGGCGCGGGGAAGGGAGAGGACGAATCTTCCGGGGGAGGGGGGAGGGAAACTTCCGCGGGCAGGGGGACGGCGTCTTCTGGGGGCGGGGGGAAGGAGTCTCCTGTGGGCGGGGGGAAGGAGTCTTCCGGAGGTGGGGGGATGGATTGGGAGGAGGAGTATGGGGGTGGGGCGAAGGTATTGGCAGTCGGAGGGGGCCGGTAAAAGGAGTTCTGGCCCTGGGGAGAGCTGTGCGACGAGGCGTGGCCGTCATTATCGCCGTCTTCATCTACGACAGCAGTGGAGATGACGTCGTGGGCCGCAGCGGCTGCCGTCGACGCGAGTTCCTGGGCAGCGGATAGGCGGCGGCCGGCGGACTCCTTCAGGGAGGAGAGAGACCACATGGCTGGTTCTAGGGAAGAGGACAGCGCCGAGGGCAGAGTGGGCACGGCACGGGCCTGCTGCGGAATGCGAGGGCAGAGTGCAGGCGATAAGTGAGGTTTCTGTGATGACGATGCGATTGAAACCTTCAGTGCTGTTGGTAAACGTCGTACGGTAGCATTTCAGTTTAGGTGCTGACAGAATAAATCGCCTGTACACAGATATTTGCGAAAAACAAGACGAGTATATGTGGCGGGTCTATGTGTGGTGGGTCTATGTAGAAATGAAAGAATATGAAACCTATCTCAAATTTGCTCAAAAAAGTAGTAGTAAAAAAAATGCAAGGGAACCTAGCAAGCTTGCTATCGATGATCATGACGAGCGGAGGCTTCCTGAGTGAACACTTCTCGCACTCATCTTCTCACATGTGACGCATCCTTGAAGCTCGACTCTTCTCTTGCATTCGCGGCTTGTTGTCTCATCTCCAGGCCTGCAGGCCCATCAGCGTAGAGCTGTGTATCAAAATTTGTACTTTAGATTGTTTAGCGCATACTAAAAGAGTTCCACTAATAATACGTACTGCATTCCCGGCTCTTCATAGGAGGCAACGATGAATCGATTTTCCACTCAAATCTGCAGGTCAGGGACTACGCTGTGACACTATTCCGACGCCATAATATCGCTACTTCGTCGTGCTGTCGGCCGATCGGCGCGTCCTCCGCGAGACGTTTCTGGTCTGTCGACGCTGCCGCAGATTGCAATCACGACATGTGAGAATCTGCGGCAGCGCCAAGTATTAAAATACGGTAATTCGCTCCCGCCGGCCGACGCTAATATTTTGCCAGCTGGCCCTTGGTTGGCGAGAGATGATTAAATCATAAACCTAGCACCCAGAAGACTTTTGGTTGGCCGACAGGCTGAATGTCAAACGTAGAGTTAAAAACATGTAGAACAGTTGTTTTCCTGCAGTAAATTTCTTACTACAGTAGTAGTATGCCTCTGTTAACAAGCTATTTTGTGCGCACCTGGTGAATCCCTGTCAAGTTCTTGATGTCAAGGCGCACAGAATCAAAAACAGAGTTGCAGTGCACGGATTTCCACGCACCTTGTTAGCGAAGCTCTAAATTAGTGGATCAAGAATCGTTTCCAAGACTACAGATCGATATATAAGCCTCCGCTCCAGATATTTTCAACAGCATGGCCTTCACAATGCTCGACGGCAGCACTATTTAGCCCTCCACTCCCACCCCTACCCCCACCCGCCACCCAACCACCCTCCCTCCAAACAAGCAGTATCGCATAGCAATTCAATTCCCAAGTATAAATTCCACGCACAATCCCCAAAAGCATTTTCAAGCATGAGTGCGCTATCTATTTACTCCGCCTGGTATACTATCTTCCCCGGCGAATCGCGCGTCAAAAGTTTCAAACCAGCCGTCAAAGATCTGCAGCAGAGTTTCAAAAGTTAACAAGCCAATCGCAGAATTTGGCACAGTTCGTACTAACGAAGCCGAGAGTCCACGATATAAACCTG
This sequence comes from Devaleraea mollis, assembly GCA_032361265.1. Lineage (NCBI taxonomy): Eukaryota > Rhodophyta > Florideophyceae > Palmariales > Palmariaceae > Devaleraea > Devaleraea mollis. Next base: position 3,082 of record JAULCF010833458.1, on the reverse strand, counting down.
CGATGCCTTCGCATCTCAAAATTGTACGGAACGCATCTGTCGCACCAGAGTACCTCGGGTGACCCGGCCCAGCCCCGGTGCCTGCCCCACCACTGCCCTGGCACGTCATCTCCTGGGCCTGCAGCCTGCAACGAATAACCTCTGTGGGAAAGCCAAAAATAGACACAGCCGCAGCCGAACTCGCGCTCGCAAACGCTATTCGCATCGGCGTAGGCTCCTCACCCCCATACCGCTTAACAGCCTCGTAAAGCGGGAGCTGCAGCGCCGCCGCAGGTGCCGCAGCCATCGTCGCAAGCGTTCCAGAGTACAGCCCCCGAACGCCGCGCTCGCGGTATATAACCCCAAGCGTCAGTCCAACACTCCGGTACCGCAGGCCGCCATTGTGAACCCTCTCCCCAGCGCTCTGCGCCTGAAACCGTGTTTTCACAACCCACATCGGATTCATCACAAGACACGTCATACACCAGCCTGCGGCGGCGCCGATCGCTTCGCGGGCGGCGGGCGACGGCAAGGGCGCGTGCGCCTGACTCGCTTTGTATACGGGAAAAAATATGGCGCACGCAGGCGCGTGAGAGAGGAGTGCCGGACGCAGGCCACGGAAAAGGGCCGACCCGCCCTCAGTGTAGAAGACGGCGCGCAGGGCCGACCAGGTTGACCGTGGGGGCAGGCGACGGTCGAGCGCTTGGCGCGTACGGATCATGTCCAGGGGGTATGTCGTCATGAGAGCTAGAGTACCTGAGACTGCGCCGGCGAGCGCCGACGAGCGCCCGTCGGGGGCGCGAGGAGGAAAGGCGGGGATGGCTAAGGCGCGCTTTGGCGGCGTGACGGAGGACGAGTCCGGGCGCGTGCCGGCGGGAACGCCCGATGGCGGGGGCGTCGAGGGCACCGGGGTCGATGTGACACCGCCCAGTTCGACGAAAACCATTGCTGGTTGCAAGGCGGGTACTTAGGTGGGAGTCGTGCCGGGTCCGAGAAGGCTAAAACGCGGCAAGCCCTGTGGTTGGTGACGAAGAGGAGGAGCGTGCACAAGTAAAGTGCTGCAGTGTACGAAGTTCCACGTACCTTAGCGAAGCTCAAGTGTGACGGGTCTCTTTTTTTAAAAAGAATAGAAAACAATTAAAAACGTTAAAAACAAATGCAAACAACGCGTTTTTATATGGGAGCGCTCCCAGACGAACCTAGATCGACAATCAAAACGAAAAGTTTGTGTAAAAATGCTAAATGCCGGAGTACGTACGGTCACGCGGCAAGCTCTCTGGACTCCCTCTTTCTTTATCCCAAATAGCTAAGTGCCCGACGTCGGCTTCCGGGGACAGATCAGTGCAAGCGTGGTCTGCAATGGATACAATATCCGCGCCATGAAACTTAACCGACCTGCCCGAGAATTCGTGAAAAGGCAGCGGGGGAAACTGAATCGTCTCTCCGCAGACCGAATCAGTTCGCAACAGGTAGCAGCCGGTCCCTGGGGCATTGACACGTGCAGACCTACACGCTGCCCACTCCACGACGTCACCCAACTGGCATCCAACTGTCCCTCTGAGACATGACGCAGTATTTCGCCGGCCAAGGATTCTATGTAAGGCGTAGCCCCTCTCAACATTTCTCAGGCTCCGCATTCTTGGAAGGTAGCCTCCAGCATTGCAAACAGGATAGCTACTGGCCCCAGAAATGCTCGCCTTCGGAAAACGCAATGTTGGCACAGAATCGATATGACCGTCCTCCCCCAAGGCGAAACGCGCTCCAGGGACCAGAGACGAAAGACACCTCGCCCCTACTCCAAGGATGGAGAGCAACTTCACTCCCGCCTCGCATGTGTGATCTACAACCTCTGTCCCGGACAAATGGAGCTCTGTAACAGCGTACACCTCGGTGCTGCCGTGCGCTGTTTCCACCAAAGAGCGGTACACTAAGGGCGTAGAGTACCCTACTCCGCCTGAAATGTACCACAAATTCCGGTTTGTTTTCACTACTCGAGCACAGTCGTCAGTGTCACGTTTCATTGCCACGTTCCGGATATGTGCTACAGTACTGTATAGCAGTAAGTCAGACTGACACAGAGTTGATCGAGTTCCACAGCTCCCTCCAGGCGGTTCGGCGTACCGGAGGGTACCACACCGTTTCAGCTGACAATGCTTATTAGCTAATTCCACAAGTCGCCGGTTCCAACCAGGTAAAACGACCCACCCCAAGTGTTTGAAGACACATGACTGGATGTAGTTTGGTCTGGGACCTGGTGAGGCTGATGCGTCACTCTGCCCGTCCAGGCTGCCATTGAACCCGGGACCAGACCACAAAGTGCCAGCAGAGATAAAGTTGCACACTGCTGCGTAAAATTCATATTCACTCAAAGTAATTGTGTTTGCCACACGTGCCGTCCTATTCCAGGCAAAGTGGTTGATCGGCATGTTCTCCATGAGCGAAATGTCTGTCAGGAAACCACCCGATAACGCCAGAAGGGCACCATGACGTCCCACGCAAGCCTCCGACACAGAGTAGTGCTTAACGGGGGAACGCCGTAAAGGGCGGAGGTCCCTGACTCCAGGGTAATTATAGTGGCTGAGAGCTGCGGTAAGACTTTCCCAACCGCCGCTCATAGGGGAGCACTGGCAGTGGATAGGGCACATGTTACATCTGCCGTCCCCCTCGTTCTCCTCGCACCCATCGTAGGAACATAAACACTCCAAGTGTATCGGACACATACGGCACGCCGCACACGCAGCCTCTAGGGCGCAATCTGGGTATATGCAAGTAAAATCCATAGTTCTGGAACAGGGCGGATCGGGTTCGCTGTCGATAGTGCTGCTGTTGCTTTTGCAGGCAGTAATACAGCGGCGGGTGGGGGTAGCGGTGATGGAAGGGCGCCGGGTGGTAGTGGCGGAGGCGGCAAGCGACGCCGGGTGATGGTGTCTGGTTCGGCGAGGTGGCGCCGAGAGGTGGATGTGCTGCTTGGGTAGAGAGAGTGGCTTGCAACGCCGGTGGAGGGCGGAGCCAGGGTGGAGGTGTGGGGCCAGTGTTGCCGCCGTTATAAAGGTTATAACGTTATAGCATATTATTATAACCGTTATGACCACCGTTATTTGTG
>JAULCF010832347.1:0-19249 GCA_032361265.1 Devaleraea mollis | reverse complement strand
TTACGTGCTCACCTTGGGCCTCAGGAGGAGATGGGTACCGACGTCAACACTGACGCATCTTCCTCTTGGGCGCACCAGCCTACTTGCAGTAGCTTAGCACTAACCCATTCTCTTTCCCTCTCCTGTCTGAGCGCGCACCTTTCCTGCTCGGCGCTCATCAAGTTCCTATGTACTTATAGCGCGAGAACTCGGTTGATCGTCATTGAGAGTCTGTATGGCCAAGCGCCTGCTTCAAAACGGGCGCAAAACAATGGTAAAATCTAGCAGAAATACTCAAAAGAATGAAAGTCACCTAAAAGTGATTTAAAATCGTACAGTTTTTCAAGCCCTAAAAATGGCCAAAAAAAGAAGATTTTCTCATACGCGCTAAAAAAACGAAACTTTCATATTTTTGCCAAAATGTAAGCTTACATGTAATACACTTGTGTAATTTACCAAAACATCAGTGACAAAATGTATGGTCAATAAAGGAAAAAGCATCCTCCGTGATCTATAACATCAGATCACCCCCCAAAATCACGCGCCCTCGCCGCTGATGTCGGTCGTCTCGAAGCCATGGCGGCGCGCGCAGGCTGGCGGTTCGGCCCTGCATGCGTCGCCCTTTGCAAACCGGCCCCCGGCTCACAGCCGAAGGACTCAGTTGAGCGACGCTGGCGCCTAGATTAAGAGCCGAGATCACCATGCAGGCCGAACGAGTCCCCATCCTCTACGATATCAGTCAACGATGCCAGAACCTACCGCCGCGGTAAGAAGAAGAAAACGTCCCCTCTTCACGCCAACCCCATCTCCCCAGCTGCCAAGCCCACCTCAGCGCAGCGTCCATGCCCATGCATCAAAGAAATGGGCAAATCTAAGCTTTCTCGCGCTCGTGTCTTTTCCCGCATCCCCAGAGAATGCCTTGAGGCTTACAAGGCCCTCCGCATCACTACCCTACGCCCACTGGACATGGCATGTGTAGGTCTTGCACGCGCACACGGCGCTGATGCTCAAGTCACAACAGCTGCCCTCCAGGATATAGAACTGCTCACATTAGCTGTTGCAAGGCGCCTATACTAAAGTGAGGAAGGGTGGGGCAATGATGCGCTTAAAACTGCCGCTCTGCGCGCACGAATCACGCGCGCTATGGCAGGCAGCGACGCCATCGTTTAGCTCTGAAATGAGGCCGTCGAAGACGCCAAAGCTGAGAAAGATTGGCTGCAGCGCCATCCTGCTGCGCTGTCCAAGCAGTTTCGAGATCAAGCAGCTGCAGAGAAGCGCGTGAAGAGAGCGCGAAACCTAGCCCAAGTCGCTCAATGTCGCCGCTCTCTCCTTGTCCTCATACATTCTAGTCCGGCAGACCTATAAGATGACGACGTCATCGGAGCCCTCCGCGCCCTACACCCACAAAGTGAGCCAGTTAATAGCTTGCTGCCATCCGCACTTCCCACTGGTACCACGCCGTCGCGGAAGCTAATGAAGCGAGTGCTCCGCAAAATGGATGACAACTCTGCGGCGGGCCCGGATGGGATGCACGTCCCGCACCTGAATCTCCTTTTCCGCCCGCGCACGGGCGAAACGAGTGACCATTCAGGCCTTCTGAACTCCATGTCTGCCTCATGGCTGACGTTGAAGTGAGCGCTGATGCTGCCAATTATCATGCATGGGCGACTATACTAGCGTATTCGAAGCCGAACGGCAAGTATAGACCTATTGCCATAGGTACTGTAGTTTGTCGTCCAGTCTCATGCTTCCTAATGAAACTAGCATTGTCGGGCACGCTGAAATACTTCGCTCCGCACCTGATCTCCAACGGCGTCCCTGCCGGCACAGAAGTCGCAATTCACGCTTTACGCGAAAAGATGGCAGCACATGGATGTGATCCCGGTAGGACTGCTCTTTTTATTGATGCCCGTAACACTTTTAACGAGGTAGATGGGCAGATGATTATTTACGCAGTAGTTATACACGCTCATGGCATCGCTCGATAGGTCCACATGATATACGGCTGTGACCCCTGGCTTGTCGCAGGGAAGCATCATATACGATCGATTCAAGGGACGCAGCAAGGCGATCCTCTAGGCATCTTCCTCTTCTTGTTTGCCATCCAGCCACTCATTGTCCACTGGAGTTGGCAGCTTGAAGGGAGTTTTGACCTAGAATTGAACGTCTGATGTGCCGATTGCCCCGATTTCTGAGTTGGTCAAAGCTACAAGTACTCTCAAGGACTTTTGAGTCACACTTGGATACCACCTCGAGGTCAACAAGGCAAATCTCTGATGGCCCGACGTTTGTCAATGGAAGCTCTGGAAGCCGCGCGAGTCCCCACAGGACGGTTGAATCCTCCTCGCGCCACTCCCCTTCCCCTTTCTCGTGGATGAAGCCCCGCCGGACTCTTCCATATTCTATCCAGTGTTCGATGTCAAAGTACTTGGCGCGCCCATAGAAAGCGACAGCTTTGTCGTCGGCTTCCTTCGCAAGCCAATGGCATGTGTCGGCGATCTCCTATCCGCCGTTTCAGACATGCAAGCCCAACACATTTCGACAGGGATGCATCGAATGTGCGCGTCTGTTGTTCAAATCGTCCACATCACCCGCGCCACCCCGCCTGATAAAACGACTCCTCTCCTTGATTAGTACGACGCGCCGCAAGCTGCATGGACAGACCGCCTCCTGCCGGAAATCCCCAGTATCTCTCTCGAAGACCACGTCCAGGCCTCCCCGGACCGTAAAGACGGCGGCTTTGGCCTCCTCCCCGCCCGTGTCGTCACCATACCAGCCTACGTAGGCCCGAAGGCCGACAGTGCGCGATATGTTGCTGCGCTCCCGCGGCAGCGCCCTGTCATTCAAATGACAGTGCACCTCCCACCTCTGCTCTCATCCCTATAAGAAGAGCATGAATTGGTGCGCACTGACGAACAGCTCTTCCCCTCCTTTCCGAGATACCCTGGACAGAATCAATCGAGTATCTCCAGGGCAGTCAAGAAGAGGAGGGCGACACAGTTCTGGCCTTCAGAGGTGGTCGAACCTTGAACCCTTCCTGTCGAGGAAAAGACTAAGTTATCCCGCTTAAGGTCTATCTCGACGCTGGAAGCTCGCGTATGGCAGACAACCCTGCCTTGCCATCAAGAACTTCCGTCATCCACCTGGTGTCTGTGAATGCAAGTCTGGCTTAGCGCTGCCGTCTATGACGAGGATGCCGACGGCAGCGCTCCAAGCTGCCACACCTGTGGGAATCCCATCGACTTTTTAGGCTGGCACTGCCTCGACAACTGTGGCACGGGATACGGCCGAATCCCGCGTCACAACGACATCGCTGTCGCAACGCGCGATGAGGACTTACTCGAGAGCGGCATTCCCACGCGCCTCGAAAAAGATGGCCTCCTCCCCGACGCTGACGGCCGCCCGGAGACGTTTATGTAACATCGGAGGCAGGCTGCAGTGAGCCAGGATACAAGTCCGCAGCATTTGAATTCACCGTGCATGGTGCCATTCCAGACAACCCAAAGTCAAGTGCTGTCCTCATCTCCAGCTGCAAGATCCCCGGCGCTGCTGCAATCGGCGCCGAGAAGACCAATACACAGACTTCCTAAAGCGAGAAAAATAAGTCGCCCTGGTGCTCTACATGGATAAGGGTATTACCTGGAAGCGCGACTATCAGCTTTGTTATTTGGAATGGACGTGTATGGAGCAATGGGCCCTGAAGAAAGGAAAGCTGTAGCACAGTTTTCAAAGATCAGGGCAAGCAGGTTTAACCAATCTTCAGGCTCCTGCCGACTAAATATACTTCGATGTATTAATGTCGCACTCATCTGCGCTAATGTCAAAATGGTAAGCTGCCGTAGGCCTCGGCTGAGCACTAGCCTAGATGCCCCTGCCTTCGGGATCATACTTTCGTAGAAGCTCTGAGAGCAACGTATTCTATAAAAATCTGTTTCGTTCGAATCATTACCAAGGAAAAAACATAATAGGACTGAAACTTTCAATTCTGGTTTCGAGATGAAGTTTTCAATGAAAGTTTTACGAACGTTTCATAACGAATGTCGGGGTTTCCTAATTACTTCTTGCTGAGCACCGGGCAGAGAGGGCACGTGCTCTGAAAGAGAGAGATATAGAGAGAGAGATAGTGGGTCAGGGTAGCGGTTAGACACTGCAAGTGGTTTGGTGCGCCCGAGAGGAAGATGCTTCAGTGTTGGCGTTGGTACCCACCTCCTCTCGAGGCTCAAGGTGAGTACGTAATGAACTTACCCGAGTTTATTGTTTGGCTGCCGACTACGGAGCTTAGTGCACTGTATATGAGTAAGATATTAGAACACATGAAACTCAGTAGTTTTGCGCGACCACGGAAAATGATGCAGGGCATGTGTGCTGATTTTGACAGCGTTGTCACGGATGACATCAAGCAAAACGCTTGGGCGTGCTTACACGTTACCTGTACATCAGTGTCACCAGATAGCTAGGCTAAGTGAAGCGCTAGTCTAGAGATAGCAATACCGTGAGGATAGTGCTCGCAGCACTAGTCACAGCTCTCAGGGTTATGTCCATTTTGCAGTTGTTTTGACAAGCTTGCTCAAACACTGTGGCATAACTCTTTGGTTTGTAGTTTTCGAATGACCTTGTTGCCGTTCACCATTTTGTTGTAGATAGATCCCCTAGTGTTCTAGCGGGGGAGCACTCCCGCTAGACATGTGGTCGCGGTTTACGCTTGTAACGGTAACATGTTACCTGTGCAAGGTAGTAAACATCTCCACTTTGTTGTAGAAGACACTTTCCCCAACACTCTGTCGATCTGTCATGGAATCCAGAGTTTTTGGCCCGCGTTTGTTGAAACGCATTATAGATTATCCTGGCAAGCAAGCGCCCGAATATGCTTCTCACTGGGCAATTGCTTGCCCATTGAGAATTCATAAAGTGCTTTGGCACTTTGTAGCGATAGTGCTAGGGCTACTACATAAATAGATCAAGCACGCTGTTCGCCAGAATTCTTGAGAATGGTTTGGAACTGCTTTAGTGCGGCGGTGGTCACGAAGTCCTTCTAGGTGGAATTAAAACATTCTAGGAGCCGGACCGGTACGTCCGCAGCGAGGAATTTGAGCTCTTCCCATCTGTCCTCAACCGGGAATCAGACCCAGCTTATCAACACTTCATATTGTCGAAGGGTCGACCGTCGCATTTCCTTAAATTACTCTACTAGGTAGAGGGATTTTTGTTGGTAGGTGAGGTGCTCTTTGAGCTCCTTATTGACATCCAGTGTGGCTGAGTTCTAAAACTTCAGGCGCGACACATGGATGTCCCTTACCTTCCCATCCATTAGGTTTTGAATTTTAGCAACAAGAGGCGTAGTGAAACCTAGCAGTCTTGCTGGCCCAGTCCATGTGACTGTGAGCTTATTCATCTTTTGTGGTTGAGGGCACCCAATAAGGACTCAATTACCGACATGGATAGCAGCGCCAGAAATGTCTCGATCAGCATATCATGGTCAAAGAAATGGGACGGTGGAAGTGGTGTTCCGCGAGACTACCCGCGCCTGCAGAATATCCGTGCCTGCAGGCGCGGATAGTCTCGCGGTTACTTCTTCCGTCCCATTACTTTGAGCATGATTGGATGAGGTGCAGTGGTGCCTCGTGCCGAGTGCAGCCGCGAGCTTTGCCATTACTTCGTTTTTTGAAGAAGTGGCTACCTTGGCCTGAGACCCATGTCTTATGAGCTCCGAAGTTGGTGATCCAATCATTCAGAGCTGCCACCGCACTGTACGTGCCACAGTTGCGGGTTTTGACCAGCCAAATAAAACTGCTTAAGTTGTTCTTGAGGATAAGGATTTACTTCCAGTTTTGTTCGCCCTCTGACATGTAGAGGTAATCGAAATGCAGGATTTTGTTAGGCTTGTTCATGTGCATCTTTTGAGATTGCTCTCGAGTTACTTGTATTTGCCCTTTGGTAGATTGGAAGTGCAAGCATTTGTTTCCAACTGTCTTGATGTCAGCGGCGATGCCTGCCCACGTAAATTTATCCTTCACTTGGTTACTAACCATCTAGTAGATGTGACAGATTGGCCTCGGTGTCCTGCCGGGCCACAGTGGCTCATGATCAGCAAATTAATTTTGATTTGTGTCGCCGTTTTGGGTATATAGATCTTGCCATCTCGAAGCAAGCATCCATCGGATGTATTTCTTTCGATGGTGAGCAAGGTTGCCTCGGCTGGTAACATAGCCTTTTGGGCTTCCTTTGTTTAAGATCACGTCTTTGTCAAACGTCTGGGAGTTTACGTCCGGTATTGGCACATAGAGTCTGCGCACTTTATAAGTAGCTTCCCAGCGTGTCATTCGGTCTGGGAAGTGGTTGAAATCTCCAGGCACATGGCTCACTACATACTCGAACTGAAAAAGTATGAGCGCCCAGCGCTGTATCTTAGACATCAAATGTGCAGACATATTTGGATGACTCTTCAAAAGGTCGAAGAAAAAGATGAGGTTGCGATGATCTGTGTAGATGCTTGTTTCTACGAAAGCGGTGTAATGGTCTGTTTGCGCCATGAAGCAGACCATGGCGAACGCATCCTTCTCAAAGATCGAAAACCTTGACATGGGGCCGATGAAGGCGCCACTAGCAAAGGCTAGTGGTTCGTGGCGTTTCTCCGCTTGAAGCTTAGCCGCATCCTCCCGTGTGATTTGTGTAAAAACACCCGCCCAGTAATGTTCTGAGGCGTCGGTTTTTATGCACAAACTCTTTGCAGGATCCAAGTAGCTGAGCATGACTCGCTTATCGAAGAGCTGTTTGAGATCCTCAAAGACCTTGTGAATTTCTGGGGTCTAGACGTCGTGCCCCAGTTTCACCTTCTCGAGCGCATTCTTCTTAGAACCGTGCCTTTTTGTAAAGGTCAACAGCAGGAATTGCAACGGACCAATGTTCTTTTTGTACCTGGATACCCTTGCGAATCCAATTTATCGGGCAGATAAATTGTTGGAGGTCTCCAGCCGCCTCGGGCCTTTGCATGGAGAGTAATTCGTCGATACGGCGGGGATCAAGCGTGATACCTGCCGCCGTAACGATTCGGCAGCACCACTTAGCCTTTGGTGTTACGAACGAGCACTTACCCAGGTTAAGGGTGAAGTTTTAATCTCGGCACATTCCAAGGAAATTTTCCATCAATTATATGTGCTCAGCAAAAGTGGTGGCGCGGAGGAGCCAACCATCGAGCCAGATGAGAATATTTTTAGAAAATAATTAAATGCCTTTGTGACTCCCACTTGTAAGTGAATGCCAGAATGTTTTCGCACCTTGCAGGGCGGCGCGGCTCATACAAGGTCTGAGAGTCCGCTCCTCTGAATGTGTGCTTTTGCCTGTACTCTGGATGTATACTTACTTGGAAGTAAGCATGCGTCATATCCATTTGTGCGAAGAAATAAGCCTTCTGCACACCGAGGAGCATAGTCTCCATAATAGGCATTCGCCTGTCATCCTTGATCGTTGCATTATTGATCGGTCTAAGGTCCACCGTCATGAGATATATGGAGCTTTAGGGACGAGGAGTGGGGCAGGTATACCCTGGGTATACCCATTTGGTGCTTCGAATAGGGCGGAAGAGGTTTTCACCTTCGAGTCTTTTCGCACGTATCCGACAAAAAAGCTTGTTTTTGTGGCGGATATCGGCGCGCCCTGCTTTCCACTGGCTTCACTTCTTCCTTGAAAGAGGAATGCGAATGGGTCTATGTTGCAGGGCGGTCTACCAGTTAGCTTTAAAGAAAATCCCGAATGGTATTCCTTTATAGGGTAATCTATCTGTGCCTCAGCGTTAGTAGGGATCTGCTCTTTATAGAAAGAGTCAGACCGATAACTTTTGATTGCATCATAGGCCCTATCTTTTATAAAAATTAGAGCCTCTTCCTCCTTAGGGCATACCTGACCTATAGTTAAGCAAGGGACTTCCTGTTCTAATGGGTCTGCGTCATCAAGAGGTGCGCGCGGATCCATATGGATGGGGACGTAATAGCCGGGCCCATTCGATGACTGTACCCGCCGCACACTTGATACGCCCTGAACTCCAGAATTGAGATAGAAGTTCAGGCTATCGAGTTTGGCCTTGTGTTCAGCCAGATGCGAGCTGGTATTAAAACCAACTCCATCGGTGAACAGCAGGCCGAAAATAATTTCGTCAGCTTTCTAAAGGAGATACAGCTGGATGTGTTTGAACTCGACCGGACCTCCAGCTGTAATAATTCGAAAGGCAGATAGTGTGACTATCTCCTTGGCTGTAGCTGTTGCCGTAGTGAACACACAATTCATTGTGAAGGGCGTTGCTGCATCCTTAACTGTGTAAGAGAAGCCGAATTTTTCAAACACCTTGAGGTGTTTGCGGCCAAGAAGATTTACGTCAGAGCCTGTATCAATAGTACCAGACGCATTGGCCTCGTAAATTTGTTTCTTACATGAAGGATATCTTGCATCCTATGTCTCTTTGTGGACTGATTTTTGTTGTGAAAACCTCTTGCAATAGCTTCGCTTTGTTGTCCGTGACAAATTTTTTAAGATTTTTGTTACTCAAACCCTCTTTTCGAGTGCTTGAGTAGGGACGCTTGCGTACTAGTGCCACGGTCCTCGCGCGGAATGCGTGCGCCGAGGGCTCGCCAAGGTCCATTGCAATATCGACTTCTTTTTTGAAGTCGACAGAACGTTTTTGTTTGTGATCTAAGTCCATGGGCTCTTTGCGAGGACCATCGAACTTGGGCGTGGCTGTCCCTTGCTCTAAGTCCATGGACTCTTTAATTGATCCATCGAACTTGGTAACGAGTACAGTACTGTTTCAAGTAGGGTAATAGGCAGCGGAGCTGGAGGCCCTTTTGTCTTTACGGCATTGTTTCGCATGGTTATCCCACTGTTTCTGCTAGGGGCGCTCCTCTGTCTTGGTCCAGTATCTCCAGATGTTGGAAAAAAGTCTCTATACGGGGTTTTAGGGCAGTCGCAGAAGAAATGGTACTTCCCAGGGCATTTGTCTTTTCTGATGCACAGAGGTGAATCCTGTGGATCGAGTCCTTGGCGGCGGTGATACTGGGACCTGGAGCCGTGGGGTCTACGCACACCATTTTAAGCACGGAGTCGCGGCGCCAGTCCGCAATCTCGTAAAGAACTTTGCGCCTCGGGCGTGCCTCGCCTGCGATGCGACGCACGCGGGTGCCTCCCTGAGAGGCTCCTCCTCCTCTGCCTTCTTCTCATCCTCCTCGGCCATTATGACTGCACCACGCCCACGTCCTGCGTCCTGGTAATGAGGGCGGGTCTGTACATGGATCCACGCAGGCGTAGGCATTCCGCGACCGCGTCCTCCTCTAGCTGGTGGCCCGACTTGTTGGCGTCCACCACAGTATCCTCTTCTTTGTTGAGGGTAGAAGTTACCGCGGATGCGACCATGTCCTTGAAAAGAGATATTGCAGCGCTCTCGTTTTTGCTGATGGCTAGCACGACCGGGGTCGCTTCCGTAGATGGGCTGGTCGCTGGATTCGTTCCGCTTTCCTTGTTATCAATGTCGTAGGCCTTCTTGCGCAAAAAGTCACACCACGTCTCAGAATCTTCCTGCATTGGCAGCTCACGGCAACGCCCTTGAGTAGACGCTCACGATACACGATGTTCGTGTGACTAACTATTTGATGATTTAGTCGATGAGGTCCGAATTCCCGCCACTCTTCGAGAAATGGTCGGCAAATTTGGCCCTGCCACGGAACACGAAGTACGTAGCCGTGATGAGCTTGCCCGCCGCGTTGCGGCAGGTTGATCGTACTTTCCAGACGATCTTTTGCTCCCGAAGGCAGGTTGAGGGACGTTTAGGCTCTTTCTTCTTGCATCGCGATAAGAACATCTTAAAAAACTCTTTATCGTCAATCTCCGCGTATGGCCACTTCTCACCAGAACTTTTCTTGTAACAGCCGCTGGAAAGGTAGGACTCCAGACACATAGTCGACATATTAGCCTTCAAGATAGGCGGCTTCGGCCGCTGACCCTCCAAGTATCGCTGGTGTTGGACGCGATGATAGGCCTTGTACTTCTGTACAGAGCGCAAAGGGTCATCGCAGTCGGTGAGGTCGGGAGTCTTTGGTGCATCATCAATTGTTGAACTGACGAGCATCTCCTTCTGTAAAGGTACTGACGGGAGGTGGATGGGTGCCGCCGTCTCATTGGGGAAGGTGGAATTGGGCTTGGCGAGCAAATATTCGAAGCCTTCTGGCAAAGTTCCTTTGACTTCCCGCAGGCCTACGATTCTCGCTCATCCTCGTCGCGGATGTCATTCAAAAACTTGAGCGACGGCTTCTCCGGCAACGACCCTGCTCTGTCGACGTTTGGGGAGGCAGGCGGCGAAGGCGCGGGGGGGATGCAGTAACTTGGGGCGGGGCTTCAGTCGGGGAAGGCACGGGGGTCATCAGGCACGCTAGTCTTCGCCTTCCTGCGGCTCTTCTTCAAAAGAAGCTCTTTTTTGAGCTGCGCGCCGTACGCGTTCTGGGAAAACTCCAGGTTGCGGTCCCATAGAACTCTGAGACTCATGTCATCATACACACGTGTCGTGTCCTCGGCGCGTAACTCTCGCACTGCTTTGATGAAAACGAAAGTGTTGTCGAGGCCTCGGGAGTAGTGCTTAAACTGCCCGTCGGCCTTGATCTCCTCTCGTAGAAGCTGCTTTTCATGTTTTGTCTCCTCAGACGCAGCCTCTGCTTTTCCTCGACCCCATGCTTTCAAACTCTTTTTTCCTGCTCGCCACTGTTTAGCGGCGGCGTTCATATTCTCCTTCTGAATCCCGGTTGCTACGTAAAAGACCGGAATGGGCTGTTGCAACAGTGCCTCCTAGAGAAGATTCCTTGCTGCCGAGTCTTCTGCAAATCCGTGTGGAGGTTGTGAGCTGTCGTCGGGTGTCAGACCTTAGGCGACGCGAGCGAGGTAGGTTTTTTTAGAAAAATCGTATTCGTCGTAGGACGCGTCCTCTTTTTTTGAGAGCGTCTTTGTCGTCAGGGCCGTCCTCTTTGTCGCGGGCATGACAACGTAAGTTTTGTCGAGCGCTTCTGCTTTGTCGTCGGCGACGTCCTCTTTGTCGAGGGCGTCGTTTTTGGCAGCCTCTATGTTGAGGCTGCCGCTGCGCTTCTTGGACTTCTCGGCCAGGTTCGCGAAAGCTTCCTTTTTATCCTTCTCCTTCTGTTGCTTCGCGGTGCGCTTTTCTTCGATCTTGGCCGCGCGGTTGGCCTCCTGCTTGCGGGTGGTCTCTAAAGCTGCCGCTTTCTCTTGTGGGGTGCGCCGCTTGGCGCGCTTCTACATTGGCGTAGGCGTCGTGCTCGGGGAGGATATATCTTTCTTCGCGCGCTTGTTCGCTCGGGAAGTTTCATTGACCATATTATCGCCCCTGATCTCTTCTCTGAGCCATCTCTGACGGAATGGGTGCGCTGGTTATCGCTGTCTCTTTGTCCAGCGCGGTGCCTCCTCTGTCGGCTATTCTGATATCTGGAAAAAACAATCCTAATTCGCATTGCTGAGCACCGGGTAGAGAAGGCACGTGCTCTGAAAGAGGGAGAGAGAGAGAGTGGGTCAGGGTAGCGGTAAGACACTGCGAGTGGTTTGGGGCGCCCGAGAGGAAAATTCGTCAGTGCTGACGTCGGTACCCATCTCCTATCGAGGCCCAAGATTAGTACCTAATGTACTCACCCGAGTTTATTGTTTGGCGGTCGACTACGGCGCTTATTGCACTGTCTTTGAGTAAGCTATGAGACCACATGAAACTCAGTCGTTTTGCGCGATCACGGCGAATAAAGCAGGGCACGTGAGCTGATTTGGGCAGTGTTGTCATAGATGAGATCAAGCAAAACGCTTGAGCGTGCTAACACGTTACCTGTAATCATTCTGCGTACACTTCAGAGTTCCAATAGTGATAAAGCCGCAGTGCTCATGAGCGGTACTATAGGAGTAGTGGAATCTCGAGAGTGGCTGAGAGCCACTCATTTGCATCTGCGCTGAGAAAGATACCGAGGGTACACGTTACGGTCTTGGAGACGTCCAGCCAGAAACCATAAGTCCAGTAATGACATGAAGGATTATTAGCCGCAGAAGCTTAGACTGTACGAAAGATTCACCCGCGAGTCACTATAATGTACTTGAGGAATTAAGCTACTGTACTCCGTATCTACATAAAAGCTAATGTCCACTCGTCCACAGCAAAATGATCGTTCATCTGCAGCAAAAACTTCCTGCCAGGAGCTTCTTTATGATCTTGGCAGCACTTTAAGCAGTGCTGGAAGACTAAGGTCAAATCATATGAAGCAGTTTGGGGGAACACAAGTGACCATCAATGAGACGCTTATTATCTCTACTAGAGATCACCAAGGGGGAAAATATGACGGTTTGGGGTGATATTAGGGGGTGCGGGAATGGAATCAAGACGGGCTAAGAGTGAGCCCTCAACACAAGAGTAGAATGTCCTTCTTTAAGCAGTTCTAGGGTAAGTCGAGTAGAAGTCTAGGGCAGATAGGAAGCCACAGGTTTTTGATATAAAGCCAAGCTCGCCAACTTATTTGGTTGAGTAAGGCAGTGGGAAAAGAGCTTTCGCTCAACTTGTTAGCTGTTAGTTTAATTCATCACCATGGAGTTTGACCCGGAGTTACTAGTCTAAAGTTCCCAAGGCGAAGGAAGATGACGGGATAGATGAAAATAACTTACTCATCAAGTCGGGTCAGTAGCAGGGGTGCGATAGGCGTTGTGGGTCCTATCGTCGGCCCATTAAGATATCTCCAAAATAAAAATATTATTATGCAGGATAAGTCTAAGGGTTTCAGACAAGAAAAAGCTCGAGAAAAGAAGAAGAATCAGGACCCAGCAAGGAATTAGAGCACAAGATAGACTCGTTAGGTTGGATGTCAAACTCCCAGCGTAGTTGCAGTTGGGGAAACAAGAGCTATAAATCAAGAAAAGAGCTAGAATATATCTTTAAAAGAAACTAAACTAGGATGGTAGAGACAAGAACCCAGAATAAAAGAAATGGGAGGTTGAGACTACCAAATAGGACTATGGGTTCGTAAAATGTTTAAACAATTCAAGAAAGAAATCGAACATAAGGAACCGAGCATTGGGAAAGGCCTAAGTGTTATAAAAGATAGAAATCACCGACGCCTAACTTTCTACAAAAGGGGAGGATGAGGCTAGGTAATCTTCCGAAACAGCTTAGCATCGCAGCCATGTCGGCGCGATGCTTGGGCTTCGGCGGTCAGAATCCGGACGCCCAGCTTTCAGGTATACCAGAGATACATAGCATATTGTGACGCTAAGACCAGATAGACTAGTCTTGAAGTTATAATAAGCTATAGGGACATCCCTGGGAGAACCTAAGATGAGATGAAGTACCTCATGAAGTTGAGTAAGCCACCATTTCCTAGAGTCGTTTGGCAGCACTGAAATCAAGATCAGTTGCCTGAAAGGAAAGTGAAGACGATTCAGGAGGTCAATCGTAAGAACCTAGGGTGAAACAAGTTGCGGCGAAGCTGTAAAAGTAAGCCTTTACAAGAAACATCTGTTGCGATAATGCAGCCAGAAATCCGAGGGATCACCTGGAGGGCGGCCGACTCCTCCCAAGGAATTATAAGCACACTCAAGATTTTGATTCCCCTCCAAAGCTGTAGATGCGCCGAAGACAATTTCTTTTAGTTTAGCAACTAAGAGAAGAACATTAAGGTGGAAACGTAGAGAGTTTTAATAATTACTTCAAAGCAGGCAGAGCCGAAACAAATACCATTAGATGGAGCCTGAGGAAGGATAGGCGGAAGCGAGGTAATAAGGGTAGCGGAGGCTTTGGAGAAGCAGTGAAAGAACGATTCGATCTGGACAGAAATACGAAATAGGCGGTAGAGCATTGCTGCTAATTTATTTTATATCTCTACTCTAAGGCGATCCGAGGATAGCTACACACTCCTCTGATCCCAAGAAATCCGATCCAGGAAGTCCGTCAATACTAGAATCATGAGGAAGGCAGAGCAGCCAGCATGATTTGTAGAGACTTCCTAGCGGACAGCTCAGGACTAAGACGGAATCGAACTACAATAGTGGGAGTAGAGTCCAGGCCTGAATAATGCAAAACTCTCACAAGCAAATATTGTAGTTTATGCCACACCAAGACGAAAAGAATTCGGCCCCAGGCTTTGGGTCAAAGTTGTTAAGTGAGAGAGCCCAAAAGAAGGAAGCAGAGAGAAATTTTAAGAAAACTAGGAAGAAGACCATGAAGATCAAGTTTTTTAGTTTGTCATATCCTACAACAATTATCAGGCCTTCCAGCGGCACAAGAACAACAAATTTTAAGAGAAATGCCGCGGGCTTCCCGACGAGAGACGGCAAGGAGAGACGCTGCAGCTCGAAGCAGCGTCCATGGAAGCAGGGCGAGATATGGTGCGAAATGAGCGAATTGGACACAATTGCTGTACGCACTGTACCCTGCTGTAACGGTCTCCGATTAAGGTCGGAACCGTGACTGGTAACAGCGTGTGCACGGTATAACGCACCACGGAGCAGGATACAGAACTAGTACCAGAGCTACCCGATGATTATCTTGGGAGATTACATCTAGAGTTTTGACGCTGAGTTGAAGTTTTGTAGATTTTAAGAGAAGGCAGTTAGAAGTAGCCGAAAAGTATGAGGAAAAGACGCACAATCGGACAAATAAAACACGTCAGATATTTTGGGCGCTGTTGCGTCTCTGATTTAAGCAACGCCTCACTTCGGCACACTCATTACAGTACAGTACAGACCGAAGCTTTGATCGTACCTGCAAGGCGCTGGTTTGTATGCTCACGAATCATTCAACTTTTAGCTCTAAGGGTGCGATCTACTCACCAACCAAGATTTCCGTGCTCTAAGACCAGAATTATATGAGATTCAAAGAAAGAAGGGCTAGAATAGAGCGGCCGAGGTGATGGAGGAAACTGTTCCACCAAGGAAGCTCAATTTCCTCTAAGTACACCGTCGCTTAGCGCAGTAAAATGAAGAGACTACAGCTGATAGCATGCAGTAAGACAGAAGCATTAAGGCAAAAGACTCTTTTTAATCTTGATCAGTGTCCATCAAGACCACTACCCCCCGAGACCTCTTAAAAGCCCCGCCTTCTGGTGGCAAGGTAAGCGGAAGTCGCAGCCAAGATATGAAAAAGGCACAAGAACATGAGGAAAAAAGAGGACGGACATAGTGGGCAAAAATGTTCACTACGGTCCTATTCCTGGTAAGCTAGGGGTTATTAAAAACTCAAGCGCTAAAGCCGGTAACCTGTAGACCCTTAAAGAGCCCATTACATGGCTTGCTCTCAAAAACCAAAGACAAGTTGTGATTGTCCTCGAGCCCCTACCATCTCGCCGGCAATCATACTTTCTAATGCGATGACGGAGGTCGGGCCTCGCTTTCCGCCATTACTCAATTGGGAGAGGCTAGGAGGATTTCGACCAAGAAGCATCGCCGAAAAGGAGGCTCCAAGAGAAGCAATGTGCCAAAAAAACACTGGGAAGCCCACATCACTCTCAGGAGGAAAGATGTAAGTTCCGTTCCCTCCATCAGAGAGCTGTTCCGGAGCCAAATAAACTCTATGAGGAAGCGTAGAGCACCGATGCTCTCATCTTACTAAAGCGCAAGAACCCTAAAGCAATAAACGTCATTAACAGCAAAAAAAAGCAAAGATGGTCTCTACCCGCCGTTCATCCAGCCGTCACGAGGTTTCCATCGCGGAAGCCGCAGCCAGTGCCGCCTTCGACGCTGCCGACGCCAACGGCGCCTCGAATGAGGCGGCGAATGAGTCCGCCCAGGATGCAGCAAACGACTCCCTGACTGCGAAGGCTCCTCAGGGCGCAGAGCAGCGGCCGACGCTGTCCGGCTTGATGGATGCAGACGGGGTCAGCGACGACAAAGAGACCCCGCCGTTGGAATCTTCCGACGGAGAGGACGTCGACGACGACAAATACGTCGACGAAGACGAATATTTTGAAGACGGCGTCTCCGACGTCGAAAACGAGCAGGACGGGCCGGCTCCAGCCATGGATGTCGTCAACGCTCCCCCAGGACAAAGGCCGGGGTCAGCCCACAGCGCCGAATTCTTCGAGGACGCCCTAGATGCCTTCGGGTCGCGTACTTCCCGCTTCCTCCCGCCGACAATGCTCTAGTCGACTAAGAGGACGACCAGACGCCGTCAGTCGGCGCAGATATCACGCCAGGGAGACAGCGGCGCCAATGCAGAGCGGCAGAATTTTCCAGGGACCCAGAAGGAGGAAGAAGAAGCCAGCAGCGGGGGGCGGGTATTAGCAGGATCAAGATCAAGATTGAGGATTGCGCCCAGACGGAAAGAAACAACATAGAGAAGGCAGTACCCCTCGCTCCAGAGAGCAATGTCCGGGCCTGTATCAGAGCCGCAACAGTGAAGGTGGCGCTTTCACCCAGACCATTTCTTCCACGGTGCCGTCTCTGGGTCCAGTCTCTTCGAAGGACCGCTAGTCCCGAGGTGTTCCGTCATCTCAACCTGAACGTCAGGCAAAGGGCGTGCAGAACGACAGAAACTAAAGTGAAAGGCAAACCAAGGGGTAATCCCGTAGTCTCTCTCTCAGAAGCACACACCAGCTCCCAAAGAGCTAGTGTATTTTTATTTCAACTCCAAATGCCAAGTGATCTCTGCAGGAGTCGAAGTATAATTGAACTTTCGATACTGGCCAATCATTGATGGACGAGTGCCTTTCCAGACTAGAAAACCCAATAGAAAAGATCTAAAACGGGATCTGGTCATCATAGGTTTGTGTGAGAATGTTTGGGTCCAGTGTAATAAAAAATTGAGGGGGACCCCAAATCCATATTTCCTTTTCAATGCCGTAACTCGGAAATATGGTCCTGTGTAAAGAAAAATTGAGGGGAACCCCAAATCTCCACATTCCCGTTTCAATGCCATAAGTCGGGAATATGAACAGACTTTCCATATTCCTCATTCAATGTCGCAAATCGGGAAGGTGCCCAGACACCAATTTGAACGCCATGTGATAGATCCAGAACACCATGGTTTTTGTGAATTCCATCCTCATCCTGTATTGGAAAAAAGGAAACTCTCCGTGGGGTGCACCTCACAGAGAGTTTTCTTTTTGTCCAATACTGGCTGAGGATGAAATTTCGAGTACACTCCAGAAACACGGCCTAGCACATTTAAATTTCGAAAGCTGCATCTTAGTTCCGCAGATTTAGACACCTTCTGCACATAGATGTAACCACAAAGTTAAATATATTCGAAAAGCAGAATAGAGATTGAGTATGGGTTAGCAGGAATCGCGTGACAGTGCTGTACAGTCACACGCCCATGTTATTGGCGACTTGCTGAATCGTTTCAGATTTTGCGTGGGCGCAAAGGAAAATCAAATTGTACCTCCGGTATCGCGCTAGCTATCACTAAGATCAGCCAGGGGTCCTCGGCTGAAAATTTGGAGCACGATTCCCGGAATATTACTTCCTCTGAGTGCGCACGAGTTCTTAGATAGTGACAACTCGGTAAAATATTATTTGCTGGTACTCAAGAACTTCTTTCAGCTTCTTTTTGATGTTAATAGCTGCGCAAGAATGGTCTTGTTGGGAGTTATAGCATAGGTTTTGGGCGAGCATAAATATTCGCTACCTCAATCAACGGAGTGATTGAGGAATTAAATGGCTCGATTTGATCCGAAAAACAGCACGGAAAGCACGATGCGCTTTTAATTTAGACACTGTGCTGAGATAAACGTATTCTCCATGCAAAAATGAAGAGAAAAAACGTTGGCTTTGGCTTTGTGTCTAGCTATTGATTAAGTGCGTTACTACTGAGAGGTAATCGGAAGCTCCTTTTGCATCATAGAAACATCTCCGGACAACTTTTCATTTGATAAGCTGCCAACCTTGAATTATGTCAACTGAATTTTTCAGTGACGAGAAGAGGATCGGATATGGTGGAGAAAGTTAGCTCGCGACCGCTTTAAGGACAAACTTCGCTGATGACGTGTAGCTTAGTGTCTTTTGCATAAGCCTAAGCAGCTTCTGCTACTCGGTGTGAGTACCTCACGGTTGACGAATTTTGAATTCCGTCGGTGCACAGACTATTGGCTTGAACACAAGTATGTTCGTAGCTCAGTCTTTTGGCAATCTCGGCCATTAAAGTTCTTTGTGATAACTTGTTCGTGTTGCATTCCGGAGTCGACAGAGGCCTTTACTCTGGAAATAGAGCACTTAATCATCTACACACTAGGAGTAGGGGCATTGCGCAAGAGCACGACCCAACAGAAATTAGAATTGTCGTCTTCGGCGGTAGGTGTGTACTGATATCCACGCTCTACCGTTCTCTCAACATTAAAAACATCGAAATGAATTCGTGCAGGACGGAGAGGATGTAGAGTGTGGACGCAAGGACGTGCGTGTCGAATAGTCCATCGACGGCAAAACTAGTCATCTGTCTCTATCTTCTCCAAGTGTGGGCAATGAGAAAAATCGAGCGACAGACATCGCCAGCTTTTTCTGATAAGTAAACACGGTCATCAATTGTCCTAAAGTAGTTCACTAAGTTCTTAAAAGACCCTAGCTCTTGACGCTTAGCGGTCAAGATTTTTCAGGCAGTGCGTACATCTAGAAAAAGAATGTTTAGTTCTTCATTTAATGATCCAATTGAGAGGAGCCGTCATTTTAGCGTAGGCTGCACCTCAGTTGTTCCTCAAATTGGCCCATGCATGCTTCTTTCACTCGGAAAATATATATGCAACCGTATTCATAAACGCAAAAAGCTTGGTAGCTCACGTATGAATTTCGGAAAACTGTTTCTGTCCGAGGTGCAAATTGAGCGACGATGGATCAATGAGATCCAAATTTGCATGAGCGGTGGGAATCCGCACCTCTCCTTTCAATGATTATGCAGGAGCTAGATGACTACCAGCACGCGTTGAGATAAAAAACCTGTTTAAGATCATCGAAGGCGGTTTGTTAGTCACCTTTCTACTGTAGCTCTTATCGATGAAAATAGGCTAAAACTTTGATTTGGTTGAACCACTAAGTGAAGTATAATTTCTGAGCAAATCTTTGAGTAGTGCTTCTACAATATGAGACTTAAAGTCCAATACAGCACTAAGCATTCTCTTAGCACCATGCCCCAAACCCATCAAAAATCGGTCGCAGGTCTGACACTGAACCATTTCTCTCATGCAAGAGCGTACTTAAAATTTCATTACTTTGGGTCTCTGCCAAATGATTTATTTCTGTAAGCATTTTTTTGTTGTACACCTCTGGCCCGAGC
>JAULCF010831236.1:0-19270 GCA_032361265.1 Devaleraea mollis | reverse complement strand
ATAAATAGAGTGGAGACTATTGCTGAAAATATGATCAAGAACCACTTGCTTCGACTGTCATCAAGGAGTGGAAACGGTGATGAAAGTATAGAGCTAATATCTGATATTTTATAAGTCAATCGGTTTAGAGTTCTTAAGGAATATGACTGCAATTTAATACAGTCTTGGTATACTTTCTGATTGCACGTTAATATTCAATTAGCGAATTCTGGATAATTCTCCGATTTAAATTTACACCCATTAACCAAAAAATAAAATGGGAGATGTAACCCTACGTCACACCTCCCAATAACCAATTCATTATGACTTATTATCCTTTTCTAAACCGGAGTTTTCGTCTTCCGTTTTGAGATGACCAGATCAAGACATTATTTTCAAAGTAATAGCCCGATCCTCTTCCATTAGAGAATCGATTGTTACGATAGGTGTCGTAGTAATCCCAATTGTCATTACCTACTCTTGCACGAATGCCTCCATTGCCATAAGTTTCTATGGTCAGAGTAACACCTCGCTCTTGGCAATACCACTGCCCGCGATACTGGTTTCGATTACCAAAGTCTGAACGACTTCTGTTGTTATTATTTTGAATTGATCGACCGCGCCCATAACGATCATCATCTCTATAGTTTTGGTTACGGCCGCTCCTGTTTCTTCCAAAACGATCAAATCGAGCCATGTATATAGGCCTGTTTCTCTTGCGGCGATACTTGATCTCCCCTCTTCCGAGAAATATTATTGCACTTCCATTGCAATCGTCAAAAACGCCGCGCCCCATATCATTAAATGTGCGCCACTTACGTCCGTTTCTACGAACTTTTATTCCACGGCGATGATTCCTGATTTCAAGTTCAGTATTGGAATAATTATCAAACCATACCCCTTCTATATATGAGGAGGATTTGGGTGATATAGGTGAAGAAGATAAAACAGTAGGTATCAAGGCGATGGTGAGAAAAAGTAAAATGTGTCTCATAACTACTTGATTTTAAAGGTTATAAATGATTTCTCTTCTAATCTATAACGAATATCTGTTAAGGTCACCTAAGGCCAAGTTAAGGCCGTTGTTAATTGTGTTAAGGCCAAATGTGAAGACAGACGTAACTGTTAATACAATTAGAAAATAGAAATTCAGTGTAACTATTTGGATGTAGTAAATCGTCCTTGTGTGCCTACTTTGTCTTGATTGTACCGTCTCTATAAAATGTAATTGCCATTTTAATAAATTCAGAAATTAAATCAATTGGAATATCTATAGCTGGATCCACTCTTAAGATTTTCATCCTGACCCTATTGCCCTGCTCTAATAATGGATGATTCATTCTCTTTCCTTCTACAAAACCTATATATGGTTCTTGTTTCTTCTTGTCCGTCCACAAGTAGCAGAACATCTTACCTTTATAGATAAAGAAAGGCATGCCATACTTCCAGCCATGCTCAATCTCTGTATCAATAGACATGATAATTTCTTTGAGCGCAAGCAAACACCCCAAAGTAGGTTCTTCGAACTTGCTATAGAATCTATCACTGTCAGTAATCATGGGGCTAATTTACACCGATAAAGATGTCAAATTTCGAATCCGTAGGATTACCCTCCTCGTCATTGTAGACCTCAAAGTCTGACTTATAGTTGCGATCCAAATCTTTATCCATATCCCAGATCTTCTGCCATTCCTGAAATACGGCACCTTGAGTAAGGTCTCCTCTATGCTCTGACTTAAGATACTTCCCTCCTTCTATCACCTTGGCAGTCATGCCATGTGGTGCTATGGTATCAGGTGACACCTTGCAACCTAAGATAGTGGTATAGGCCCCGTTATAGTCTGACTCGTAATCTGTATAGACGGAGTATATATGATCACTCAGTCTATTAGGAATCTGCGCGAGGACTCCTTCTCCCATGAACCGGTTCCATAGGCCAACGATATCATTCGTAGCGCTTTGATGTCCATTATCGGTTCTGACACTAATGCCGATGATCTTGAAGTCTTCAATTTTTGTGCTCTTCATGTTATTTGCTTTTGTTGTTTTGAATGATAATACAAATATGATGGAGCATGGTGACAGCCCTATGTCAGGGGTGGGTTCTCATTGTTAAATTAATGCTTAAACATTCGCTTAAGTCCCTTTCAGTAGTATTCTAAGCAGAATGACTTCATCCCCTATTATGTCTCGCTGAGCTGCCGAGATCTTTATTCTGTACATATAGTTGCAACATAAAGCCTACAGAAATCATAGTTCCAATAACTGAAGGAAGAAATTGACTGTACGGATGAAACTGAGGAAGGATAGTCCCAACCGCCGCAGCCAATAATGCCGTAAAAGCTGCGACCATCTTATAAATATGCTCGTATAACCAAAGTGATTTATACTTGGCTACAGGAATAAAGTATCGCAAGAGATCATACCCGGTTATCAAGGCCAATCCCCCGAGCAAGCTATAAGTTATGACTGGTGCCCAAAACATACCTATAGAATTCATGTAATACACATAATATACTCCTGAACTTAATGAAAGGATGGCAACAGATATATCCAAGAACTTAGGTTTATTCTCTTTATTCTTTAGGACTCTGTAGCCTGAAAATCCATTGTATCCGCTCAAAATAGTGGTGACCAATAGGAATGAGTTGACGTTAAAGGCAAATACACCAATGAGCCCTGTCACGATAACAACAGATAATATAATCAAGAATATCCTCCCGCTTTTTATGTGAAAATAAGTTCCTTTTTTTCTGATAAGGATAACGAAAGCTATCAATAAGGCTGTTGTTCCTGCGATAACGTGGACAATAATATTTGCTTCGTGTAGGGAATTCATAGAGACGTTTTTGTTTAAAGACTCAACAAAACTTGCCTAAATGAATCATGCAGACGTACCAACCAATAGGTTGGCACCTATTTCAAAGTTTTTTTCTTGAATTGAGAAGGAGATTGACCCAAGTACTTTTTAAAATATCGATTAAAGGAAGACTTTGATTTGAATCCGCATTCATAAGCGATCCCCATTATTGAAAGATGATCATTGTCAGGAGATAACAACATTTTTTGGGCGTCTTCAATCCTGTATTTATTGATAAAATCGTAAAAACTCTCATCGAATTTTTGGTTAATGACTTGCGAAAGTTGGGCCGGTGAGAACTTACATTGAGTAGCTAAATTTGTTAGATTAAGGTCATCATTTAGATAAGGTTTTATAGTGCTCATATGAATGGTAAGCACATTCGCTATTTCATTAATCCTATCTGGAGTTAAACCCGAATTAAGATAGGGCTTGGGCATTGAATTATCCTCAAGAGCGGGAGCATCAGGTTTGGTCGGTATACTTGAAAAAATAGCGGTTTGTCTAAAACCAAAAAAACCAAACCCCACCAGCATAGCACTCAGGGCAATTCCTACCAGTGCAAATGTGGATGTGAGTGGAAGTAAGCCAAAATGAACACTACCAAAAATTAGAAAAGAAGAGACTATAAAAAGAATGAAATATGAGATTACAACATAACCGGTCCATCTAAGATTGACTTTTTCATCAAATGAGAAATGGTCCTTTATAGTCATGTGATGTTTTCTCAAAAGCAACAAATCCCATGTGCAATAGACAAATCCCGAAATCGCCATAGGAATGGCATAAAACTGAGTCCAAAGCGGGTAATCGTTAGGAAGTTGTATCAGTCCATCGCGAGCAATTAGAGTAGTGTTATAGCAGTATTGAAATAATAGTAGGGCTATCAGAAAAACGAAATATGTACTCAAATGTATAAATGTCTTCTTCCAAGAAAACACATAGCCCATTAAGGATTGAATGTATAGAAACAAAAGTGGAGCTCCTAAAAGAGGAAAAGCGAAGCTAAGTATAGCCCAGACGCCCTTTAAATCAAAATAGTAAATCGTTACTTGATAAAATGTGATTTGCGAAAGCGACACAAAGATCCATGCCAAGAAAAGAAAATCAGAGCTCTTTTTTTCATTTTTGGACAACAACAAGAAGAACATCAAGACACCAATACTTAAACCAGCATTTAATAGGATTTGCATGCGCTAAATATGTAATAATCACAAACTACAAATAGATAGGAAAGTAAGCTGTAAATGTGACCAAAGATGCAGTGATATAAAAGCAGATCTACTCTGCAGAGCCATTCTCTCGAAGATACTTTTCTCGAGCTTCTTCAAAATATTCTTGAAGCGTCATCTTATGGGGTTCGAATTGTTCGCTAACGATCATCAGTTTAATCATTCTATCCAATCGGAATGCTCTGAAGTCCTCTCTTAATCTACAGAAAGCTATTAGCAGCCAATTCCCTTGGGTTGTATAGAGTGCAAATGGCTCAACGACGCGCGTGGTCTCTTTCTTCCCCTCCGTGCGATAAGAAATGTTACAAAGCTTATAATCTGTTATAGCTGATTGTAGTTTTATCAAATGCTCACTTGTATGTTCGTTATCCAGTGCACGTACATGTATCCGATCTTGAAGCAATTCTACTTTCTCTTTTTGCTGACTTTGCAGAACAGATTTTATTTTGAGAATAGCCTTCTTGTATTCGACTATAAAAGATTGGTCTCCATTCTTACTTACAAAATGCTCTGCTGTGATCAGTGCATTAGCCTCTGCCTCTGAGAACATCACTGGTGGAAGATGATATCCTTGCATTAAGGTATAACCCCTGCCCTCTTCAGTTACAATTGGAATACCAGATTGCTCCAATGTTCTTATATCTCGGTAGACTGTACGGATACTGATGCCATGTATATCTGCTATTTCCTTGGCTGTAATCAGACGCTTAGATTGTAACTGTATTAGTATAGCGGTAAGTCTGGAAAGTCTTGGCTTCTCTTGCTCTGACATATGCTCTAATTACAACTATCTAATTACTGTAACAGTTCCAGACTCTTGAGCCCCAAAGATATTAGCATCTTCATCAAACCCCTGATACTCTATGGTCCAAATATATTCACCTTCGGCAACCTGAGTCCCATTGAATGTCCCATCCCACCTTTCTTGTTCATTCTGCGTTGAGAAGACTTCTTGCCCCCAACGGTCAAAGACTTTCAAGTCCATACTTACAAGCTCTATCCCGCTTACGCCAAATAGGTCATTAATCCTATCACCATTGGGTGAAAAAGCATTGGGAATATAAAATCGAGTTGGACACTGGGAGGTAATGGACAGAGAATCAATACCAATACATTCATTTTCATCCATGACTTCTACCACATAGATACCCGTCTCTGTAGCTTCGAATGTTGGAGCCGAAGATCCATCTTGCCATCGATAAGATTCAAATCTCGCTGCGGTAAGGCTTACCACATCGCCATCCAAAGGACAGATTATAATATCTGGCCCAAGCGTCACTTCAGGATTCTCAAGAACACTTACAAACACATCTGCAGGAATCGTCTTACATCCGTCTATGTTACCCACAACTTCATATAGTCCTTCTGCCGCAACTTGCACATCTGATAATTCTGGGAACTGCACCTCAGAGACGTATCCATTGGGGCCTATCCATTCAAATCTCGCTCCGTCCAAATCAAATGCTCCAAGTGTAATAATACTTCCCTCACATCCTGCCTGATCATCTATCGCAGATATGTCTTGACGTAAAGTGATAAGTAACTCCCTCTCCAATGTATCAATATCATCAAAACAGATATCTTCTATAATTAAAGATAAATCGTAAGCCCCTATACTCGGATATATATGTTCTAATTGGTGAAGGTTACTCGTCGTCCCGTCACCGAGATCCCATAACACATCAAACCTATCTGGTGGTAGACCTGTGTCAAAAAATATGGTATCATTAAGACATCCACCTTCAGGGATAGGGTTCTCATTAATATCTGTGAATGAAGCACCGCCGCTGTAAGCATAAGATTCTAAGTCTCCATATCCGTAGGCCATTGCAATTACACCACACCCTTCAGTATAGATAGTGTGGGCACCAACACTTGTCTGTCGTGTGGTAAAAACAAAGTCATTAGCGTCTCCTATAGGCCGAAATGTAGATCCTGACCCCAACATATTCACACCATCAAAAAAGAGTAAATCTTGCTCGCCCGCTTTTGTAATGATGTTGATATAGTTTTCAAAAATGTTGAAGAATTGAGAATTGAAAAGTGTAACAGTGTCTCTAATCTGTTCAACAGTATTAAGTATTACCATCGATGGGTCGCCCTGTCCACCATTACAAGCCGAACCAGTCATATACTGCGCCACAGATATCGGCTTACTACCTTCAATGAATGCACCAACTCCAGAAGTAAAATCGTGGTATTCTCCTGCATCGAGCGTAACCTCCGATGTTGAAAAAGCGTCTATGATTACACGAGTATTATTTTCGGAAGCTACAATTCTAAATTCATCATTGAGCGTGTTAGCAAATGGTGAAGCAACATACTTAGTGCCCCAAGTACTGACAGGATACATCTGCTCCATGAGATTGTCCATAGCAAAACATCCCAACGGAACCTGTGACCACGATGTCCCTGCAAACAATGAAAAATCTTTATCTCCAAATACATAGGTACCTGAAAGATCGTCAAATGCTCCTGACGATCTGACTTGGTATACATCACCTGCATTCAAAAATACCTGATGGGTCGTGCCCTTCCTTTTTCCTTCCTGAGTATCTGCCGCTAAGGTGTATGTTACTTGAGTCTCGTCTTCATTGGCTACGATTAGAAATTCTGAGGGGAATATACCTGGGCCAAATTGTCCTTCAGGAACACCCGTATAAGCAATGACATAGTATTCATTATCAATAGAAGATTTGGGAAGCACTACTGAAGCCTCAGATCGATTACCAAAATATTGATGCATATAAACTGAGATGTCATCTGCGGAGGTAATGTGAATTGCGTTATTGCTGAGCGCTTCTGATCCTGTAGTCTCGGCATATCTTGGTAGCGGTACAATCGAAACGTTATTGGCCTGTACTGTGAATGTCTCTGAGAAATTTCTTTCTGGGATGCTGACTGTACCCGTTGTATTGGTGCGAGAAGTAATCATGATAACCATATCATTCTCACCAGCATCTCTATGCTCCATGAACCCAAGCCAGAATTCTTGGCCTTCATTGGACTGAGCCACCAATCTGGTCGCCGTCATTATCATAATGACTGCACAGAAATAAATTGATATCTGCCAAGTTGAATTCTTCAATTGAGAAAGCCTTAAAACTTAAGTCCTGAATGTAGGAATAAGAATTAGTAAGACAGTTCAATACAGAGATCTAAAGATGATTTCAATTTGAGTCTTAATGATAGGTATAGGTCCCTTTGTCATCAGTAATCTCCACTGTATTAACTTCGGCATCTTCTACGCGACCTATTACTTGAGCATGAATATTGTAAGAATTACCAATCGCGATCAAGTCTTCTGCTGCACCAGCATCACAATAGACTTCGAGACGATGGCCCATATTGAAGACCTCATACATCTCTCTGC
Source organism: Devaleraea mollis (assembly GCA_032361265.1). Taxonomy (NCBI): domain Eukaryota; phylum Rhodophyta; class Florideophyceae; order Palmariales; family Palmariaceae; genus Devaleraea; species Devaleraea mollis. The sequence continues at coordinate 11,826 of JAULCF010831236.1, read as the reverse complement.
GTGAAGTACCAGATTCATTCTCTATCATCTGGAACAATGGCGGTATATCTAACAGTGTATCCTTGATCACCTTTTTACCTTCAATAAACTTAAGCACCTTAGTTTGAGCCCCTCCAGTACAATGAATCATGCCGCTGACACTCTTTTTATGGTTGTCGACGATATCCTTAATAACTGGTATAAAAGTTCGAGTTGGTGACAGCACTAACTTACCGATTGATATATCTCCGTGTCCTTCAATTGTAATTGTATCCGTTAGTTTCTTACTACCGCTATAGATTAATGAGGCGGGTATCGCGGGATTATAACTCTCAGGATAGCTATTAGCATAGTTGTAACCGAAGACATCGTGTCTGGCGCTGGTCAGTCCATTACTACCCATACCTCCATTGTAAGAGGATTCATACGATGCCTGTCCATATGATGCAAATCCTACGATGACATCTCCAGTTTTCATTTTGTTATCCACGATGTCGACACGCTTAAGCCTGCCAAAAGCAGTGATGCCAACATCAATGGTTCTTACTATATCTCCAACATCAGCAGTCTCTCCTCCTGATAGTGTCAGAGATACACCAAGATCATTCATCTTATCGATGAAGCTTTGCGTGCCCCTGATGACCTCTGCGATGACAGCTCCTGGTATAATCGACTTATTACGACCGATTGTAGAAGATAATATGATGTTGTCGGCACAGCCTGTACAAGCCATATCATCTATGTTCATGACAATAGCATCTTGAACGATATCTGGCCATACTGAAAGGTCTCCAGTCTCTCTCCAATAGAGATAAGCAAGACTTGTTTTAGTGCCTGCAGTGTCGGCGTGCATAATATTTGCGTAAGCATCATCACCACCTACGAGATCTGGTAGAATCTTACAAAACGCCAACGGATACAATCCCTTGTCCATACCCTTAATCGCTTCATGAACTTCGCTCTTAGAAGCAGAAACCCCTCGTTGGGCATATCGTGATGTATCGTTAGAATCTGACATGTGCTATAGTTGTATCCGTGGATCTAAGACCTTATAGAGAAGATCCACTGTTATATTGATTATGATGAACAAGCTGCAAGTGAACAATAAAGCTCCCAAAATTACAGGTATATCATAATTGAGAAGGGCATTTACGGTAACAAAACCAATCCCTTTGAAATTAAATATAAATTCTACGAAGAAGGCTCCTGCCAAAAGTGCTGCAAACCAGCCACTTAGGGCCGTTATCACAGGATTAAGAGCATTCTTAAGAATATGATCTCTAATCAGTTGAAAGTCACTTAATCCCTTAGCACGAGCAGCCATTACATACTTTTCATCTTTCACCTGCAGCATGCTGCTGCGCATGAGTTGTGTGACAATACTTATCGGTCTTATCCCAAGTGCTATGGCAGGTAGAAGTAGATTCTTCCATACGACGATATCATCCCCGAGATCATTGAGCTCAAATAGGCTCCCTTGTATGTTAAGTCCAGTTGCTGATCTAAGATAATAGCCAAAGATTACAGCAAGTGTAATCGCAGTTACATAACTCGGAACTGAATACCCAAGTGTACTTATAAAAACTACACTATTGTCAATCCAAGTTCCTTTGTATAAAGCAGCTACGATGCCCAGTATAATACCTATCAACAAGGCTAATAAAAGGGCGGATATAGAGAGGTATAAGGTATTAGGGAATGCTTGGAATAATATGCTCGTAACGGATCTACCTGATTGATAAGACTCACGGAGATAAGGCTTTTTGACGCCAAGCACCCAAGATCCGATAGACATTTTTACACCTTGATAGCTCGGTAACCAATTAACCTCTTTAGCAATCAGGACAGGAGAGACGTCTCCCAGATACTTACCTACTTGCTGAAAGAATGGAAGATCAAGTCCCAATTGTTGTCGCTTAAGCGCGACTGTGGACTCATCCATCCGCTGGCCAAAAGTTAATCTGGTAGGATCTACTGGGGTCAGATAGACAATGCCCGAGACAATGATTGTTACTAAAAACAATACTACAACTCCATAACCAATTCTATTAATTAAATAACCAAGCACCTAATTCACATGAGTTTGTGGACGAACGAATATGGAAGATGACATCAAACTTTATGATTGAGGACCATCACAGAATTAATTACTGACAGTACAATAGCTGCCCATGAATGTATCAGATCAGTGTCATTGGTAACAAGAAGAATTGAAAACCCTATAAAAAGGATGTTTGCGCTAAGCAAAATAAATTGAGGGACTTCAGATGTTGGAGTCTCATATAGATATGAGAAATTGAGAAGACCGAGAAAGATCATCGCCAGTCCTACTCCGCTATGATGCAGAAAAGTTTCATCTACAGTTAGTGGGAATTCAATTCCCATTATGATGTGTACTACACCAAGTAAAACAAGAGAAAGAGAAACAAGTCTATAAAACATGGGGCGAAGCTTTGGTCAAATATAAGGTTTGACTTGTGCTTCACCCCATCCTCTATATGCTATTTGTATACAGACTCCTTACCAAGCTTCTTAGCGAGGAGGTAGTACACTACTGCTCTATATTTATTCTTAGTACTTGAACCTATCTGCTTCACCACATCAGCGATAGCGGCATCCAAGTGATCTCCATCCTTCTCACCAAGTTTCTTGAGTAGAAAGTTAGTCTTCACACGATCGAGCTCAGACTTGTCTGAAGCCGCGACAGTAGAAGAGTCCTTGTTATAGATTGATGGCCCGAGACCTTTGGCAACTTTGGTTAGTAGCTCCTCATCGTAGCTAACGCCTATTTTATCTAATTGGCCTTTATAGTTAGCCATACACTCATCGAACTTGCTCATAATTATTGATTTGATTAGGTTATGAAATTAAGATTGTGCTGAAATTTAAATACAAATAATCGTAATGTAAAATCGACAGCACAGTCCTAACGAAATAAGGTGAAAGTTAATTATGCCTAATCTTGTTCTTTAAAAAAATTAACTAAGCTATTAATTGACTGCAATCAGTTGAAAATTCACTTTTTTCGTAGATTACCGCCTTAGATACAAACCAATTATGATTAGAATAACCACCACCCTACTCCTTTTCATCTTAGGAGCTCATATTGTTGTCAATGCACAATCAGATGCCACCGTCGCTAAGGTTGCCGCTATGGCAAGCGCTGTTAATGATGAAGTGATCGCACTCAGAAAGCATTTTCACGAGCATCCTGAATTATCCAATAGAGAATTCGAGACGGCTAAAAGAATCGCCGAAGAATGTCGAAAACTGGGATTAATAGTTGAGACAGGTGTCGCTCATACAGGTGTTGTTGCCTTATTAGACAGCGGAAAGCCAGGCCCTACGATAGGATTAAGAGCAGATATTGATGGCCTACCAGTAACAGAGAGAACTCCAGTACCATTTGCCTCTAAGGTCAAGTCTACTTATCTGGGCGAAGAAGTAGGAGTGATGCATGCCTGTGGACATGATACCCATATCGCAATGTTACTTGGTACAGCTAAGATCTTAGTAGACATGAAAGATCAGCTAACGGGTAAAGTGGTCTTTGTATTCCAACCTGCAGAAGAAGGTGCCCCTATCGGAGAGGAAGGTGGTGCAGCACTCATGGTAAAGGAAGGACTTATAGAGAAATACGGAATTGATATCTTCTTCGGTCAGCACATCTCTGCAGGTCAACCTGTGGGTCATATCGCATACAAATTGGGAGGTATTATGGCCGCTTCAGATTCGTACACAATTACAGTTAAAGGCAAGCAAACTCATGGTTCACGTCCATGGGCTGGAGTTGATCCTATCACAGTATCTGCCCAAATCATACAAGGTTTGAACAACATCGTAAGTCGCCAAACTGACTTAACCAAGGAAGCTGCGGTAATCAGTGTAGGTAAGATCAAAGGAGGATTCAGAAGTAATATCATTCCTGAAGAAGTAGAAATGATCGGTACCATCAGAACATTGGATACCGATATGCAAAAGATCATCCACGAGAAAATCAGGAAGACCGCAACACTAATAGCTGAAAGCTCTGGAGCTACTGCTGAAGTGGATATCCGCATTGGTTATCCTGTAACCTTCAATAACATAGAACTTACAAGAAGTATGGTTCCTGTATTAATGAAAGCTGCTGGAGAGGATAATGTCCACATCATACCTGCAGTAACAGGAGCTGAAGACTTTTCATTTTTTGCCAAGGAAGTACCAGGATTGTATTTTTTCACAGGAGGCAAGCCTCTTGATGTAGCTCCGCAAGACGCAGCACCACACCACACGCCTGACTTCTTTATAGACAATAGTGCTATGATCACTGGTGTAAAAGCAATGACTCTGATTACCTTAGAATATATGAACAGTGCAGGAAAATAAGCGCAGAACGACATTAGTTACTGGCGGCTCTCGAGGTATCGGTGCTGCTATATCTGCTGCTTTCGCAAATGAAGGAGCGAGGGTTATCATTGTTTATAAATCCAATCTTGAAGCTGCACGTAACACACTACAAGGGTTAAAGAATACTGGGCATGAATCTTATCAATGTGATATTACTAAGCCTGCCGAAGTAGAGAGGCTATTCCGTCATGTCCGTCAAGAATATACAACACTTGATCTGGTAGTTAATAATGCGGGGATAGGATTTCATCACCCTGTTGATGATTGCAGCTTTGAAGAATGGCAATCAGCGTGGGAACAAATCATGGCCAGCAACCTTATCGGTCCATCCAATGTCTGTTACCATGCGGCACAGGTTATGATCGCTCAGAACAGTGGATCTATCATTAATGTAGGATCACGAGGTGGATATCGGGGAGAACCGCTTATGCCTGCCTATGGTGCGAGTAAGGCTGGCCTTCATTCGATGACACAATCGTTAGCATTTCAATTAGCGCCATATGACATATTTGTGGGTGCTGTCGCACCGGGATTTGTCGAAACGGATATGTCCAGATCAAGATTACAAGGTGAAGTTGGAGCTAATATCAAAGGCCAAAGCCCTATGAATCGCGTCGCTCAACCGGCAGAAGTTGCCGATGCTGTAATTAAAATGTCCAAAGCTAATATCTGGATGACAGGTAGTGTCTGGGATGTGAACGGTGCGAGTTACTTCAGATAAGATCTTGGTGTATCGCCAAGATAAGGCATCACCTTCTTGTACATTTCTAAACAGACCCAAGCATCAGTAGCGGCATAACGAAGCTGCTTTTCTGATAATTCCTCGGCCTCCCAGTTAGAAATCTGAGCACTCTTAGACACCTTAATATTCATAATGATGCCTGCGAGCTTTCTTAATCCGTTGCTCTCTATGCCTATCTTAGAAACTTCATGGTTCAGATTAACAAATCCTCCATGTTTAAATGGTCGAAGGTTCTTAAGATCGACGATATCTCTTCGCTGAGCGATACCTAATTTTTCGACATTTTTATTAGAAAGGAAAGTCACCAATTCATCCGTAATTCCGGTCTGATTTATTCTTATCAGGAATACCTTATCGGGTATTCCGATCTGAACAAGAGAAACATTGTTATACTCTCCTTTCTTGAAAACAGGCTTAGTCTCAGTGTCAAAGCCTACAAACTTATGCTGACTTACCTCTTCTACACATGCGGGTATATCCTTGGGATCTGTAATTAATATGATCTCTCCCTCATATGCTCCAAGTGGAAGCTGAGCTAATTCCTCTTTAGTAATGTTACTGGCGTACGGCGATTTAGTCATCCAACAATTTTAATCTGTAGAAGCTATTGCTTCTAATTCAATAAGACATCCAAAATGAAGGTCTGATACAGGGATAATTGATCGTGCAGGTTTGTGATCTCCAAAAAACTTAACGTAGACTTCATTCACTTCTCCCCAGAAATCCACATTAGTGATATAAGCCGTTGTCTTAACAATGTTAGTCCTGTCCAGTCCTTCCTGAGCAAGGAGTGCTTCGACTTGTTCTAACACCAAAAGTGTCTGGGCTTGTATACCATCAGGTGTCGTCTTCTTCTCTCTGTCCAAGAGCGGAAGTTGTCCCGATGTGAAGATAAGTCCTCCGGACTTTTTGTAAGGGCTATAATGAGGAGGTATAGGCATTTAGTTCATTGAGAAATCTAACGTAAGCAAATATACTCACAAAGCGAGATCCCCCTACTCTTCTTCATCAGAATTAGAAGGTAAACTACAGACATAGTCTATATACTCTAAGATATCTTCTCTTCCCATCCTACCTGCCGCAGAGGTTACAAAGTGATTTGGGAGCGAAGCGTACTCTTTAGAAAGTACATGCATGTACTTGTCGACGTTTTTTTCTAACACCTGTGGCTTGAGCTTGTCCCCCTTGGTGAACACTAAACTAAATGGCACTTCATGTTCGCCAAGCCACTTGATATGCTCCAGATCAGAGAGTTGAGCCTCGTGACGACTATCGATGAGCAAGAATGCTGTCTTGAGATTTTCTCTCTTGGTGAGGTAGTCATCTATCAGCTTACCCCACTTGCCTCTTATGCTCTTGCTTATACGAGCATATCCATAACCAGGAAGATCGGCCAGTATCCATTCTTCATTGACATTAAATAAATTAATCAATTGCGTCTTTCCCGGCGTACCAGAAACCTTAGCGAGTTTCTTTCGATCGCACAGATAATTAATTAATGATGACTTACCCACGTTAGAACGCCCTATGAATGCGAACTCTGGCAATTCACGCTTAGGTGCTCTGTTGACATCAGGGAAGCTTCCTAAGAAGTTTATTTCCTTGATTATTTTTATTGGTACGCTATTTGCCATGAGTGTAGTATGAATTTATTCACAGCAATACTACTGTGACTGTTAAAACAAAACCAACCTTGAAAAGCTCCACTGACTGTTTGGGGCTTTTCTTTTTTCTACCCTGTACACTGTCCCATACTAAGCAAGTATTTCCGCAGATCAGTTAGCCCTGCAAAGGTTACCTTTTATTAGAAACATATTCTCTCGTCTCCACTTTTTTCATTTTTCAGGAATTTCTCCACTAAGAGTAAGATATCCTAAACTTTAGCAAGCAGCACTCGTTCAGGTAACTTAGCTTTGTGGCTCGAATTGATATGAAAGAACAATCTGTATTAGTATGTGAATCCCACTACCTCGCCCGAGAGGGGTTGAAGAGTATTATAGGCAAGCATCCATACTACAAAATCGCAGGAGAGGCAGCCAATACAGAAGAGTTAGAGGCGAAGTTAAAGGTGCATCAGTGTGATAACGTTACCATAGACATAAGTAAGGAAGGAAGATTTGGAATAGAATCGATCTCTCTCATTCAAGAGGTTTCCCCGAAAACTAATATTGTCGTCATAAGTAATGAAAGTGAGAAACGACATATCTATGAAGTGCTCGGCCGCGGTATAAATCATTATATCACTAAGAACTGTAGAGAAGATGAAATCTACAAAGCACTTGATGCAGCTAAAGGAGGAGACAAGTATTACTGCTCCAAGGTATTAGACATTATCATCAACAAGACATTCAGAGAGCCCGTACAAGAAAGTACAGAGCTTACTGCAAGAGAGATGGAGATCGTTCAGTTAGTTGCTCAAGGCAAAGTAGCTAAAGTGATAGCATCACAACTCAATGTTAGTATTCATACGATATATACGCATCGTAAGAACATCATGAAGAAGCTAAAGATCAGCTCCCCTGTTGAGTTAATAACTTATGCTATCAATAAGGGCTTAGTAGAATTCTAATCTAACTCTGACTTAATTTTAATACCACTTCTCAGGTTATCGAATCTCCTGTGAATCTTAAGGTTCTCGTAATTACAATGAGATAAATGTAACTCCATCTCCTCCCCTTTCATCTGGTGGATGATGGTAAGACGAAATGTCTTTATATTCTTTCATTTTACGCTTCACTAATTTCCTCAGAGCTCCCTTACCCTTGCCATGAACGATCTCAAGATTACGAGCATTATTAAGCAGTGCCTTGTCAAAGAACACTTCTAATGTCGCCTCTGCATCTGTCATTTTATAGCCTCGTATATCAAGTTTGGGATCAAAGTTAGATTCGAACGCTACCCCACTGTAATTGATACTCTTATGACGCTTGATATCTAACTGCACATTAGCAAGAGTTACATCAGAGAGATCAACAACCATCTGCATAATTCCAAATAACACTGTGGCTTTATCTCCCTGTAGACTTAGCACCTCGCCGCTCAAGTCACCATCTCGCATCTTCACATAATCTCCTTCTCTGATAACTTCATTGACATCTTTCTCAGCAATTACATCTTTCTTAAGATCAACAATAGAAGTAGATTGGACTGTACGTTTTTCGCGAGCCTTTTCTTTTAATTCTCTGACCTTGTCTAAGTTTTTTTCTTTTTCAAGCTTATTGATAAGTTGTTGCAATTGTAAGTTCTCATCATTGGCTCTCTTGTATTCTATTTCTTTGGACTTTATCTGCAGTTTCTTTCGTTTCACCTCGTACTGCTTAGACATCTCATGATAACTTTTTATAAGCCCATCAAGCTGCTTCCTCTCTCTTGCGATATAAGCTAACTGCTCATCTAAGACTACTTTACCATCTTGTAGATCTACTAATAAGTCTTCTATTTCATTTTCTTGCTTTCCAACTTTGCGCCTGGCATACTTAAGTACATGATGACTGAGGCCCACTTTTTTAGCCACCTCAAATGCATATGAACTTCCAGGTTTTCCAACTTTCAATTTATAAGTTGGTGATAAGTTTTCTTTGTCAAATAGCATAGCACCATTCACTACCCCCTTCTTATTGAAAGCATATAATTTCAATTGAGAATAGTGAGTTGTTACTATACCATATACCTTTTTGAAAATCAAACTATCTAAAACTCCTTCCGCTATGGCACCTCCTAATTTGGGATCCGTACCAGAACCTATCTCATCTAATAGAATTAGTGATCTCTTATTAGATTTGTCTAAGATTGTTTTCAAATTATGCAGATGAGAACTATAGGTACTTAGTCCCTCATCGATCGATTGTTGATCTCCTATATCAGTAAAAATAGCTCCAAAACATCCTATAACAGAATCCTCATGTACTGGCACAAGCAAACCGCTGTACACCATGAGATGAATCAGCCCCACGGCCTTAAGTGTTACTGACTTACCTCCGGCATTGGGACCTGATATCAGTAACAATCTATTATCTGCGTGTAGCGTAAGATCAAAAGCAACTGTCTTAATACTACTGTCTACTTCTTGTAATACCAAAATGGGATGTCGAGCATCCTTTATCTGAAGAACAGGATCTTGAGTAAGCGTCGGCATTACACCGTCTATCTGAAAAGAGAATACGCCTTTGGCCCTAACAATATCAATCTCAACCAACCTATCATAAATGTCAGCGATCATGACTCGATGATTGGAAATCTCTGCAGACAGTGCTCTTAGTATTCTATAAACTTCCGAGCGTTTCTCATTCTCAAGAGAATACAGCTCATTATTGTAAGTCATAATCTCTTGCGGCTCGAGATACACTGTCTTACCAGTAGCCGATTGATCATGAATTATACCTTCTATCTTTCTTTTGTTCTCCGCAGGTAATATCAATACCCTCCTGCCGCTGCGTAGTGATTCTGCAGTATCGGTGAGCATGTTAGTACCTTTGTATCGCTTGACCAGCTCATCAAACTTCTTGTCCAATTCACGCGTGAGACTTTCGATTCTTCTGAAAATCCTTGTTAGTTCTGGTGATGCATTGGGTCGTACATCGCCATGTTCATCAAATACCTTGTCGATAAGCTTAATCGGAGCACTGTTATATCCTTCTAACTTTCCTAATTCATAGAAATCAGGATACTCTTGCACTCTTCCTTTACGAAAGTGATTAACAAACTCTTGATAGTTACGGAGGACATGAAGAATTTTGATAACACTCTCTGCCTCTAATACATACCCATCCTTAGACAGCATGTATAGATCCTCACTTATATCTTCATATTCATAGAGTGATAGAGCCTCCTGCTCTGAGATCATCCTCTTGACGTCACTCACTTGCAGCAAGACCTTCTTGAGCTCGTCTACTTGGTCTAAGAAGTCTACCTTATCAAGACGAACCTTGGCCTTTTGGCCTTTGCAGTAGCCACTCACCAAGTTCGATATCTTGTCGTACTCTAATTGTTCTAAACTTCTCTTGGATATATATATACTCATCTCCTACGCTACTATGCTATCGCAAAGTTAGAATGATTAGGGCATTAAGAAAGTTCGAGAAATATGGGATTATTGACGTGATATTTACTGTCGGACTTTAGGAACATCTGTAAATATTCCAATATTCTCAAGATAATAACCTTTGTCTTGTACGTCAGCATCTCCGTTAAGGTCAAAATCCATGAAATAGTAACTACTGTGCTCCCCATTCTCTTTAAGCCACTCAGAGAGGTCGCTAACATTGATATCCACAGGAGACTCTCCTGACAGATATTGATCTCCGTTAGCACTATACATGGCAAACACTCCTGGTGCGATCTCTTTCTGGTTAAACCCAAGTAGACGTCGGTATGAGTTATTACTTCTAAAGTCAAAACTTATCTGGTTATCGATAATAGGAAGTGCCCGAGGAGACATGACAATCAAGTGATTACGATGTTCTACTACTACATAGTATTCTTTAGATGGATCTACTTGGCAACAATCATTGTCATCGAATACTATGGTACCATCATGAAGTAATCTACCTGCACGAGTACAAGTTTCATACTCTTGGTTAGCAACAGTCCTTAGACTAACTAAAACCCAGTCAGTTGTGTTCTCATCGTAATAATTGTAATTCTCTGAGGTATTAGCAGATTCATTATCTACTCCTTCTACTCCATAATGATCATAAGGTACTCGTCCATATGGTTGTCCCGCCTGAGTAAACTTTCCAAAGAAAGTGGTTGGACGCTGTCCTGGCAAATATCCCAATGTAGCTAAGTCATATCTCATACTCTGAGCATCATAGTCGTAAGGACCTTCAAGAAAAACTTGTACATCCAGATTGATACAGAGCATGCTACAATCTGCGGTATATTTTACATTTATAGAGAAAGCTCTGTTACAACCACTGATATCAGTGATTACTAAATCATAAGTACCAGTATCTAAATTGGTTATAATTGATGTGCTATCACCATTACTCCAAGAGTACCGATAAGGGCCGGTAGAGCCTTCCGTATTAACTGTTATAGATCCATTAGTTGTTCCACATTCTGGAGCTACTACGTCAACAGAAGCTACATATTCACACTCCTGAGAAAGTCCTATATCCGTTCCTTCATTCACCTGACCACTTTGTAAAGAAATTATCTCTGACTGACCCGTCATCGGATCAATGTCACTATCGCGATCCGTCTCAAGTGAAGCTCTGTAAGGAGCATAACCATAACCTTCAGGAAGGTCAAAAGTAATCAGGTAGTCTCCAGGAGGAATATTGGTAAAACTATAGAATCCGATTTGATCTGAAACTGTAGAGGCTAATAACTCTCCATTCATATCTAATAGCTCAATTCTCACATTAGGTACTGGTAATTCTCCATCGTCTTGATATCCATCACCATCAGCATCTAACCAGACGAAATCTCCGATCGAACCTGTTCGATAGAATCCAGCATCTACTCCAAAGTCTATTTTATTAGCTCCTAAGGTGAACTTAGCAGTCTCTCTATCAAAACCAACATCACTATTCAACGCCGCAAGACCTTGACCAGGAAGTGTCACGTTGTATCCAGAAGGAGCTAAAAACTTAAGATAATATCTACCAGGTGCAACACCTTCAAACGAGTAGCGACCATTAGAATCACTTACTAAAGTTCCTAAGAGATTATCATCACTATCATACAGCTGAACGGGAATCTTGGGCTGTAGC